>JBAKBP010001444.1:0-212768 GCA_037953745.1 Lithodes maja
CCCATACACAGGAATAACGGGTATAATAATAAATAATAATAATACAAATAATAAAATAGGCCTAAACACAAAAATAATAAAAATAATAAAATGGTGGTGGTGGAGATGGTGGTGGTGTTGGTGGAGATGATGGTGGTGGTGTTGACACAAATAGGGTTGGGTTCATTTTCTGACCTGTCCCAAGGTCAGAAAAGGGACCCTACCCTATTGGTGTCAACACCACCACCATCTCCACCACCACCATCTCCACCACCACCATCACCCCGACCATCACCACCACCACCATCATCACCACCACCATCACCACCACCACCACCACCATCTCCACCACCACCACCACCAAAAATGTTGACTGTACTTACTCACACTGCTGAGATTCCCTCGTGGCCACCAAGCCGTATATGTAAGAGTGCTTTTGCCCATAAAAAACTTACCTCCCAAGCACTTTCCACCAATAAATTATCGAGCAAAAATGCAAGCACTTTCCACCACTAAATTATCGAGCAAAAATGCACAGGGCTGAGGGAGCATGGCGACATATGCTCGACCAGTAATGAAAGTTTTTTCACTAAGAAACACTAATACAAGGTAAGATACACTACTTGAACGGATAAATAGCAATATAATTGACTGATATTTATATGAGTGTTCCACAAACAAGCAAAACGTTTGGCAAAAAGCATGGCCCCTCGTGGGCTCCACCACCTTGGTCACGTAGCCTACACCAGAGAATGCTCGACCAGTAATAAAAGTGTTTTCAGTAAGAAACACTTATACAAGTAAAATACACTACTTCAAGTGATAAATAGCAATATAATTGACTCAATATGGTATGAAAGTGATCCACAAACAAGCGAAACCATGGCCCCTCGTGGAGCCCACCTTGGTCACGTACACCAGACTAGCAAAACACTTCACTAACATGGTTTTTATACCCTAAATAAGAATAACACAATAATCCATTGTGACGCATGTCCAGTGTGAGCATGCTGTACAGAACGCCTAGTCATGCCCCACTCTCGCTAGGATCGTCAGGGCAGGAACTTTGGCTGTAGTCTATGTAGAGTTTCCTAACTTAGTTCATGTGAGCCGTTGTACTATAAGTATTATGAATATGTATTTTGTTTTCATCTGAGTCAACGAGTTCTATTTTATATCATTAGTTATAAGTATTGTGTATAAAACTTATTTGTAATGATGAGAGGAGAGAGAGAGATTACGTAATGGGGGTCAGTGGGTGCGCCATGCGGGAGGTGGGCCTAACTCACTAGCACTCCCCCCCCCCCTCCCCCCTCCCCTCAGTGCTGGGAAAGCCTTTGTCTATCTCAGATTGAGAGAGAGAAATTACGTAATGATTGTCAGTGGGCGGTCCTTAGTAGTTCACGTTGGGCTCACTAGAGGGCCGAGTATAAAAAGGGAAGTCTAGCCATTTTTAGATCAGAACTCATTAGGCAGAGCGACTTCTCATTTCCCTTGCTAACTATATATATTCTTCTGACTGATGTGAACTTTCTCTACTACCGTACATTCTTATCTCCTCTTTTCCCTACCCTTTTTAACTTCCATGGTCCCGTTGGTGCAGAGCTAGTCAGCCAACGTATTATCGCTTGAGTTCTCACGAGATATATGCCTATTAGATAGCCTATTTTGGAAGGGTTAACTTAGAATAGGATTGATTTATGTTTGTTGCACTCGTATATGCATTTCCCTGTGTGTTATTATTATTGTTCCTGTTTTCTGCTAGTCTAGGTAATGCTAGACTGGGATGGGGCTACTTGTGTTGTGATTTCCGATGTGTACTAGATTTTGTGGAACCTGTACAATCACAACGGAGACGTGGGAAGCCTAGGTGGTCTTTCTGACTGTGTACCTTGTGAGTTTAGCACTGTGTTGCGAGTGAGGGCTTTTGCCTCTGCCACCCAACACTGTGCTAACTCGTTTGCTTTGACTTTGAGAGGATCGCCAGGAGAGAACCAGATACTAGCGATCTGGATCTCTCAAGAGAGCATCCCGTCAATTAACGTAATTTGGCCGCACAGCCTTAAGGACTTCGCTAGGCTACGAGCCGCTTGCTCAGCCATTGTTTCCTAGCCTACTACATCCCAGCTAGACTTTGCTCGATCAGCAGATACAGAATAGTATTGAAGCTTTCCTTATGTATGATATTGTTTATGCACTATTGATTTCATGTGTTGCACGCTTAGCTACTTTAGTGATTAGTGGCCCACGAGCACAATCCGAGTAGGCTATTGCCGGTGCATTTGCGGAGTACTTCTTTTTAATGTTTGCCATTTACTATTGCATATTCTTATAATTATTCTTATGCCAATTTAAACCTTTAATAATATTTAATTGCCAGTGTTTTGCTTATTGAATTGCTGTTCAAAATCCGATACGTACTTCTTACGAGCATCCGAGAAGCATCTAACTTTTTCAGAAGATTCCTTGCTCGATGCTTAAGGACTATTAATTAACGTAACGTAATAGTGCCGATCCGAAGTAGAGGGTGGAGGACTTCTTAAGTTCTTAGTCAAGGGTGGATTACTTCGGCTTCGGCCAACACTATTCTTTGGTGTTGTTGTTTCTTACTTCTTTGTTTGATTGTTGACCAGACTAGATAATTCCTGTCTCTTTATTAGTCTGTTGTTGAACACTAGTACCGAGTTCTTGTATACCCCGTTATAGCAGATCGAACTCTGGAGGGTATTGGTGTTTTTTGTTCGGCTGGCAGTACTCAGGGTTTGGGATCGTGTGTTTCCGTTGTGGCAGCGAGCCGTACTCGAGTCCTGATTGAGAGCCCTTGTGTACCCGAGTGCCAGGTCGTAACACCATCGATAACCCAACGATATAGCACTTCGTTTGGGTTATATTAGGGCGGTAATACCAGCCAGGCTGGGCAAAATGGAGGCCCCTTGGTTTAAAGGGCCACGCACACCCACCTACTAGGCTGGCTGATGGGAAGAAACTGACTCTCTCTACCACCGCGGGGCCCTCACAGGGACGCTAGGGGGTTGCTAGATGTTTCCACATGTACATCTAACTTATCGGACTTACCAGCCAAAAAACCGGCTCAATTGCGTCATAAACTTATTTTCTAGCAATATAATAAGTCCATATGACGCGATCGCGTCATATGTGTTTTTGGTTCACTGCCATATGACGTGATCACGTCATATATGTCTGGGAGAGTTAAACATAAACATGCTGTTGGCCGTAGACTAGATCGCCTTAATAGACACTATCGTTTCCTCACTACACGTCGTCCTTTGCACCCTGATGACCTCGAATCCATGATTTCCCTTCTCATGGATATCATGGTCTTTAAGCCACTTTATAATCGGTTAACCGCAAAGTTCCGCAAAGAGATCAAGCACCAGAAATCCACTTCTTGGCAAAATTATGTATCTTCCATCTCTTCTACTACTTCCATGAAAGCTATCTGGGACAAGTTCAGTAAAATTAATGGGTCCCTGTACAATGGTTGTCGAGTTCACAGTCCACAAGAAATCTCTAACATTCTAGGACGTCACCTAGCCTCGGTCAGCATTTTAGATAATCTTCCTGCTACATTCCGCCGTCGTAAAGAGACTGTTGAATCTGTACCTATGAATTTTGAGACCTCTGATGACCTTACATATAATAAATCCTTTACGATGACTGAATTGGAGGCTGCTCTTGCTTCTTGTTCGAGCACCGCCCCTGGCCTTGACAATATCAGTTTTGAACAACTCAAACATCTTGCTCCCCTTGCGCAGATCTATTTACTACAGATTTATAATTATTTGTGGATTAACGGACTCTTTCCACGATCTTGGAGACACGCTGAGGTTATCCCTATAGCTAAACCGGGTAAAGACCCAAGTCTTCCCACAAATTATTGACCTATCTCTCTCACCAGTTGTCTCTGTAAGCTTATGGAGAAGATGGTAAATGCACGTTTGCTTTGGTGGCTCCATGAACATGATATTATTACCCCCTCTCAGTTTGGCTCCCAAACCAATAGGTCCACTCTTGACTCCCTTACCCATTTAGAGTCATATATTCGGGATGGGTTTACCCACAAATTAACGACTAGCAGTGTTCTTTGACATTCAAAAAGCATACGACACCACTTGGCGTCATGCGATACTCCGAACCCTTCATTCCAATGGTATTAAAGGTCACCTCCCGGTCTTTCTCTCTAATTTCTTCGACGACCGTACCTTCCATACTTGGATTGACACTACTACCTCTGCCTCATTTTCACTCCAAAGTGGCATCCCGCATGGTAGCGTTTTAAGTAGTACCCTTTTTGCATTGGCAATTAATGATATTGTTAAACAGTTACCCCCGGGAGTTAAGAGTAGCCTATACGTAGATGACTTTGCCATATATTATTATTCCCGTAATTTTCGCCATTCCCAGCGAATGCTTAACATTGCCATAGAGCAAGTGGTGACATGGGCTTCCTCAGTAGGTTTCCGCTTCTCTACTGAAAAAACTAAGGCTATCTTGTTTTATATAGATAAAAGGTGGTTACGAAATCAGAGCATTGACTTGCAATTTAATAATAATAGCATTGCTTTCTGTCAAGAAGTCAGATTTCTAGGTCTCGTCTTCGATACTCATCTAAACCGGAAGTCTCACGTCTCTTATGTTCGCGCTAAGAGTTTACGTGCCCTCAACCTATTGAAACTGTTGTCTCACACTACTTGGGGAGCCAAACGCTCCACCATGTTGATGCTATATAAAGCTACAGTGTAAACTATCATTGATTATGGAATTCCTATTTATGGTGCTGCGTCTGAGACGACCTTGAAGCTCTTAGACTCTATTCATCATCACGGCCTTCGATTATGTACTGGAGCCTTCCGCTCTTCACCCGTTATGTCCCTATTAGCTGACAGTGGAATGCCCCCTCTTAATCTTCATCGGGACCTAGTCGTCATGCGGAGAGCTCTACGAATCTGTGGTAGAGATTCTCCTACCAACCAGCTATTACACGACGATACCTCATATTCAGCTGGTCTTCATTGTTCCTCCCTTCCCCATTCGTGCTGGTCTACTTCTTAGGTCAACGGGTTTGGATATTCAATTCCTTCCCCCTCTTTCCTCTTTGCCTCCATGGACTTTACACCCTCCGCAAGTTTGTACATATCTATCTTACTTAACTAAACGGCCTTCCACTTCACCCACTGTGTTTCAACAGCATGCCATAGAACACATTCGCCGCAAACCCCCCCATATCGCCATCTATACTGATGGGTCCAAATCCGATTCAGGTGTTGGATGTGCTGCCATATCTCAGGACCACCAAGTTCAGATATCTCTCTCCATGCAGTCGACGGTTTATACCGCTGAATTGTTTGCAATACATGCTGCTGTTGACATAATCTCTCGCTATCCCCCTCATCGTTTTGTCATATTTAGTGATTCTCGGAGTGCAGTTGAGGCTCTTCATGGCTACAACCCGCGTAACAGGCCTGTTGCCAAATTACAACGTTCTCTTCACGATTTATGTGTCCAACGTTTTTTGGTCCAGGTATGCTGGGTGCCTCTTGTGTTGTGAATTGTGTTGTGGAGAAATATCTGGAGAAGAAACAAAAGGTGTATGTTGCCTTTATGGACTTGGAGAAGGCCTATGACAGAGTGGATAGAGAAGGTTTATGGAAAGTACTTAGAATATACGGAGTAGAGGGCAAGTTGCTGAAAGCAGTGAAGAGCATGTATGAGGGTGCAAAGGCGGCAGTACGTGTGGAGAGTGAGCAGAGCGAGTTCTTTGACCTGAATGTTGGTTTGATACAGGGGTGTGTGATGTCCCCATGGTTGTTTACTGTATATATGGATGGAGTCCTGAAAGAAATACTATCAAGAGCAGTGGATGTTGGTGTATCGCTGAAAAGGGAGGGAATTGAGTGGAAGCTACCTATACTGCTGTTTGCAGATGATACAGTTCTGATGAGTGATAATGAATGGGAGTTGCAGGGTCTGGTAAATGAGTTTGGAACAGTGTGCTGTGACGCATGTCGAGTATGAGCATGCTGTACAGAACGCCCAGTCAGGCCCCACCCTCGCTAGGATCGTCAGGGCAGGAACTTTGGCTGTAGTCTGTGTAGAGTTTCCTAACTCAGTTTATGTGAACCGTTGTACTATAAGTATTATCATTATGTATTTTGTTTTCTTCTAAGTCAACGAGTTCTATTTTATATCATTAGTTATAAGTATTGTGTGTGGGACTTATATACAATGATGAGAGAGAGAGTTATGTAACGACGGCCAGTGAGCGCGCCACGAGGTGTGTAGGCCTCACTCCCTCCTCCCTCCCCCCTTCCTCCCTCTCAGCGCGTGGGAAGTTCTTTGTCGATCCCAGATTGAGAGAGAATATGACGTCATGATTGCCAGTGGGCGGTCCTTAGTAGTTGGCGTTATGCTCACTAAAGGGCCGAGTATAAAAAGGGAGGTCCCGCCGCATTTTCCTCAGAACTCATCAGGCAAAGCGACTTCTCATATCCCTTGCAACTATCTATATTCTTCCGACTGATGTGAACTTTCTCTACTCTCTGAACAGCCTATCTTCTTCCCTTCTCGACCCTTTATAACCTCAATGACCCCTTTGGTGCAGATTTAGTCAGCCAAAGTATTATCGCTTGAGTTCTCACGAGATAAGTGCCTGTTAGATAGCCTATTTTTGGAAGGGTTAACTAGAATAGGATTGATTGATGTTTGTTGCACTCGTATATGCATTTCCCTGTGTGCGATTATTCATGTTCCTGTTTTCTGCTGGTTTAGGCAATGCTAGACTGGGATAGGGTTTCTGAGTTGTGATTTCCTATGAGTACTAGGTTGCGGTTGAACCAGTACAATTGCAACGGAGACGTGGAACGCCTAGGTGGTCTTTCTGACTGTGTACCGTGGGAGTTTAGCACTGTGTTGCGAGTGAGGGCTTTTGCCTGTGCCACCCAACACTGTGCTATCTCATTTGCTTGACTTTGAGAGGATCGCCAGGAGAGAACCAGATACTAGTGATCTGGATCTCTCAAGAGAGCATCCCGTCAATTACCGTAATTTGGCCGCACAGTCTTAAGGACCTCGCTAGGCTACGAGCCGCTTGCTCAGCCATTGTCTCTTAACCTTAGATATCCCAGCTAGACTTTGCTCGACCAGCAGATACAGTATAGTATTGAAGCTTCTCCTTATGTATATTATTGTTGATGCACTATTGATTTCATGTGTGGCACGCTTAGCTACTTCAGAGATTAGTGGCCCACGAGCACAATCTTAGTAGGCTATTGCCAGTGCATTGTCGGAGTACTTCTTCTTAATGTTTGCCATATCCTATTGCTTATTCTTATAATTCTTCTTATGTCAATTTAAAGCCTTTAATTACCAGTGAGTTATTCATTAAATTGCTGTTCAAAATCCGATACTTACTTCTTATGAGTATTCGAGAAGCATCTAACTTATCAGAAGATTCCTTGCTTGATGCTCGAGGACTATTGTTTAACGTAACGTAATAGTGCCGATCCGAAGTAGAGGGTGGAGGACTTCTTAAGTTCTTAGTTCAAGGGTGGATTACTTCGGCTTCGGCCAACACTATTCTTTAGTGTTGTAGTACTTTCTTCTTTGTTTGATTGTTGACCAGACTAGATAACTCCCGTCTTGTTATTAGTCTGTTGTGTGAAACGCTAGTACCGAGTTCTTGTATACCCCGTTATAGCAGATAGAACTCTGGAGGGTAGTGGCGTTTTTTGTTCGGCTGGCAGTACTCTGGGGTTGGGATCGTGTGTTTCCGTTGTGGCAGCGAGCCATACTCGAGTCCTGTGTAAGAGCCCTAGTGTACCCGAGTGCCCGGTCGTAACAAATGGCGACCTTGCTTAGGATTTTGTGAACAGTATAATTTTTTGCAGAGTTGTACAACATTTGTTTGTTCGTACTTTAGCGTACATATTGAAGAATATTTTTTTTTGTAAGGCAATTAGGAGAGCATTTAAGAGACTCCAGTTAATTTAGTAATTAGTGCTTGCATAAGGGAGTTTAACACTTTTGTCTCGAGAATTTTTTGGTGAACTTCAGTATGTCGTGCCCTAGTACTGACGAGGAGCGAGAGATGCTATTTGAGGAGGTGCCGTTAGTAACTAGTGAGGAGGATGCTAGACTTTTTGTGAGTAAGCAGTACCACGTGACGGAGGAGAGGCTGACTGGGGTGAATGTTTATGGCTTGCACCTGATAGCCAAGGTTTTGGGTCTATCCAATGTAGGAGGGATGTCCAAGGGGGAGCTGATTTCCTGGGTGTTGCGTGGGCGACATGGGGTTTCGGAGGAGAGGGCGTTTGGGGGGGTTCCTCCCCAGATCCCCTCTCACTCGACTCCCACAGTGCCGTCCACTCAGTTGCCGGAGGTTAGCACTCTCCCACAGAGGGATGAGAATTGGAAGATTGGAGTGCCCTCGGGCGGTGCGTATGGTGGTTCCCCAGTTCTTGCCCCCCCTCCTTCAGTAGTGGCAGCTCCCTCTTCCGGCCTGTCTCCTGAGATGATATTTAAACTCGAGCTTGCTAAAATGGAGAATGAGGCTAGGAAGCAGGAGATGGAGGCTGAGACCAGGAGGCGGGAGGATGAGACTAGGAAGCAGGAGAATGAGACTAGGAAGCAGGAGAATGAGACTAGGAGGCATGAGATTGAGGTTAGGAGGCACGAGGCTGAGCTTAGGTACGACTCAGAGAAATATTGTGCTCAAATAGATTTAGATAAGACTCGTGCAGAGTCGACAGGGATTCGGATGGGCCGTGAGGGCCAAGTAAGAGAACAGTCCTTGTCTCACTTAGTCAAATTGGTGCCGGCATTTAGTGAAACTGAAGTCACAGAATTTTTTAATCGTTTTGAGAAGAAGTGTAGGGAGCATAATTGGCCTGAAGAGAAGTGGGCAGCTCTGGTCTCCTCAAGACTTACGGGTAAGGGTCTGAAGGCTTATGATGCACTGCCTTTAGAGTCTTGCATTGACTACCCAGTATTGAAGAGAGCTGTCCTACGGGCATACGAGTTGCAACCAGAAACATATCGATTGAAGTTTCGGGGTGTTACGAAGACTAGGGAGGCGACCTTTCTTGAACATGCCCGGGACTTAAAAGATGCACTTGCTAACTGGACACGTTCTGAGAAAGCTGAGACGGCCGAACAGTTGACTGAGCTGTTTCTGCTCGAGCAGTTTTATAAGTGTACTGGTGCAGATATGACTTTAACTATTAAAGAAAAGAATCCAAAAACTCTACAGGAGGCAGCTGAGATGGCTGACCTCCGGCTATCATTAATTCGTGGGTGCGGGTCTGCCCAGCGTAGTGAGGCAGGTAACAAGGGGCGTGACGCCCCACCCCCCCGAGTTAGTAATATATCTTATGCAAACAAGTACAAGAGTTATGATACCAAGACTGACCACAAGACTAGCACCGTCCCATTTAAGAAGGGGCCGGGCCCTTCCCAGTACCAAGGGAAGCCCAAAGGGGAGTTAGAGTGTTATCAATGTCATAAAAAGGGGCACTTTGCAAGAGTCTGTCCTAGCAAACCACCTACAGCAGCTGTGTCTTTGGCCTGCAACATTGGTGTGTCTCTGAAGCCTTCTGAGTTTGCCCGGGGCAGTTCGTCAGAGGCTGAGGCACAGCCAATGCAGAAGCACCTGGGAGGCTCGAACCCTGCTCAGGATGTTTTTTGCGACCATAGAGGACGGGGTTGCGTGATGTGGGCGGGGCGCAAGCATGGAGTAGAGGTCTTGCGTGATACAGGTGCTTCCCAGACTTTGATGAAAAACTTGACTGGCTACCCTATAAATGCGGCTCGGGTGGTGGTGGTGCAGGGTATTAATGCAACTCGGTCATACCCGCTGGTGCGGTTGGAGTTGGAGGTGGATGGTGTGGCACGTGAATTGGATGTTGGGATTGTGGAGAAACTGCCAGTGGAGGGCGTCGACCTTCTTCTCGGCAACGACTTTGCAATGCCCGCTTCTGAGGTTCTACCCTTAGTCGTTGCCGAGAGGCCGGCCGACGTGAGTAGGGAAGAGCGAGAGTGGGTCGAGCGGTGCCAGGCACAACCCATGGCGTGTGCTGTCACCCGAGCTCGGGCAGCTAAAGTGTCACAGCCTAGTCCTCCGTCTTTAGACCAGCAGAGGAACGATCAACAGGAGGAGGCTAAAGCTGGAGTTGGTTTTAAGAGTTTTGACTCGGCGGCTCTCCTGGGTGATTCAGTATTAGCACCATTACTTAGTTCTGGAGTAGCCCCTGGGCCTGTCATCGAGAGTGACGAGGCTGGGCATGACGAGTCTCCACGACAGCAACGTTATGAACATCGAGAGAGACAGAGGGAGCAGCTCAGTATCGGGGAGGGTCATGCATTGCTCCGGGAGCAGTTAGATCGCTTGGCACCCTCAGATATACGTCGGTTGCAGCTGGAGGACCCTGAGCTCCAAACGTGTGCTAATGGAGCTGTGGAGCTCGACGAGGACGGTGATGCACAGCCGGGAGATTTTTTTTATTTAGATGGCATCCTGTATCGGCGTTTTCAAGACCCTAACCGTAGCTGGAAAAAGGGGTCCGGGGTAGTGGACCAGTTGATGGTGCCGCGGGAGTGCAGGGATAGCCTACTGAGTTTGGCGCATGACACACCGCTGGCAGGACATTTGGGGGTAAGAAAAACGGTGGCGGCTTTGGGGAAGTTGTTTTGGTGGCCGGGGATGAAGTCTCATGTGCAGTCCTGGATAAACTCATGTGATATTTGTCAACGGGTCGGGAAACCAAACCAAGTTATTCCTAAGGCTCCGTTGCACCCTATTCCTGTAATTGGGCCACCTTTTAGTAAGATTGTTGTTGACATGGTTGGTCCCCTCCCTCCCACAAAGGCTGGTAATAAATTTTTGTTAACCATCATGGATGTTGCCACTAGATACCCCGATGCATACCCCATGAAAAACGGCATGGCTAAGACGGTAGTCAGTAACTTGTTGTGGTACTTTTCAAGGTACGGGTACCCGGAGGAGATTCAGTCTGATCAGGGGTCCAATTTCACCTCCAATCTCTTTAAGCAAACAATGCAACAGCATGGAATACGGGCGGTGGTATCGTCAGCGTATCACCCTGAGAGCCAAGGGGTGCTTGAGCGGTGGCATGCCACCCTTAAAAGCATGCTCAGGTGTTATTGTGCTGATAACGGAAGAGATTGGGATCTTGGATTGCCGTATGTACTGTTTGCTGCTCGGGAAGTGCCTGGTGAGAGCCTGGGATTTAGTCCAAACGAGCTGATTTTTGGACACCGAGTCAGGGGCCCCCTTAATATGCTGCGGGAAATTTGGGAAGGAACTGTGCCGCCTTGTTCCTTGTTGAAGTATGTGTTTGAAAGCCGTGAGCGCATGCTTAAGAGTCTGGAGATGGCAGGTCGGAATTTAACAGGGTCACAAGCTTTAATGAAGGACAGGTATGATCGCAAAGTGAAGCTCCGGGAGTTCATTGTGGGACAGGAGGTGTTGATTTTGTTGCCTTTGGTGGGTAACCCCTTGTCGGCGAAGTATACTGGACCCTATAAAATTGTGGAGAAAATTTCGGACCTAGATTACCTTGTTGCCACTCCAGACAGGAGGAAGAAGAATCAGTTATGTCACGTGAACCTGATAAAAGAGTATGTGAGGCGCCCCTCTGAGCCTCTCACTGTCCCTGTGTTGGCTTGTTGCGGCCGTGGTGGAGAAGGAGAGGGGGACAGTCAAGCTTCAGAGGAGGATAGCTGGGATCACCATGTTTCAGCGGATCAGTGGGCGGGGAACTCGAGCCTAAGGGCTGACGAGGCTATAGCCCATTTGCCTGAGCCGCAATTTGAAGCTATCCGTCAGTTGCTCGGTTTATACCCCACTGTATTCGCTGAACACCCAGGCCTCACTACTCAGGCTATGCATGATGTTGACGTGGGGGACCATCTACCCTTTAAGTCAATCCCATACCGTGTGCCCCCCATAAAACTACCCGCTCTGAGGGATGAGTTGGAGTATATGCTCGGTAGAGGGTTGATAGAGAAAGGTACCGTTAAATGGACTTCCCCCGTAACACTGCAGCCTAAACCAGATGGCAAGGTACGCTTCTGTATTGATTTCCGTAGGCTAAACGGTTTGACTCCAACTAACCCATATCCTCTTCCTCGGGTTGATGATAGTGTTGATAAAATTGGTAATGCTCGGTTTTTGTCTAAAGTTGATTTAGTAAAAGGTTACTGGCAAGTACCTTTGTCCGAGCGCGCTAAAGAGGTATGTGGTTTTGTGGTGGACGGGAGTACTTACCGGTGTAATGTTGTGCCTGACGGACTTAAGAATGCACCAGCAACGTGTCAGAGCCTGATGAATGAAAGTGAAAAGGACAATGATGCGCTGGGGCATTTCGAGATCTATGTTCCAGCCTATGGTCCGGTCGGTGTAGTTTACCCAGATCATTACCCTCTCGAGATCTTGGACCAGTTTCACAATCGGAATATGAGGCTGACCAGGTGGTCACTAAGGTTATTGGTATATAACCTGGACATAAGCCATATTGCCGGTTGTGACAACGAGGTTGCATGTGGTCGTTCAGGGGTATATGATCCTGGGTAGATTGACACACGGGTAGCCTCCTGCTTTGGTTTGAGTAGTATTTTGCGCTTGGTGCTTGTTGGCTCGCGGTTGTAGCCCAGCGTATTGGGTCGTAAAGCAGGATTGTTGAGCGTTTGGTATAGAAGAAAATAGGCTGCCCTTGTAGTGCAGCCGGAAAAAAACATATTAAAATATAAAAATCATATAAAAACTCTTTCTTTTTGATGAAGATAATTGTATAAGTTTGTCATAGCCTATAAGGTTTGAGTAGTCCACGAACTATCAAACGGCTGAGCTGCTGTAAGCTCGCTCTGGGAGCATGATATTATGTCTTTTACTATTGTTGGGAGGAGTTATGAAATGTGAATTTTTTTTTTATAAGATGTGTTTTAGTGGTAAACTCAGCGTTGTTTTAGTGCCATGCGGTCGCTGGGTGTGAGGGGTTTGATGGGGTTCTGTATATCAGATTTTAGCTCAGGGTTGAGCAAGTAAAATCTTGGGGGAGGTGTGACGCATGTCGAGTATGAGCATGCTGTACAGAACGCCCAGTCAGGCCCCACCCTCGCTAGGATCGTCAGGGCAGGAACTTTGGCTGTAGTCTGTGTAGAGTTTCCTAACTCAGTTTATGTGAACCGTTGTACTATAAGTATTATCATTATGTATTTTGTTTTCTTCTAAGTCAACGAGTTCTATTTTATATCATTAGTTATAAGTATTGTGTGTGGGACTTATATACAATGATGAGAGAGAGAGTTATGTAACGACGGCCAGTGAGCGCGCCACGAGGTGTGTAGGCCTCACTCCCTCCTCCCTCCCCCCTTCCTCCCTCTCAGCGCGTGGGAAGTTCTTTGTCGATCCCAGATTGAGAGAGAATATGACGTCATGATTGCCAGTGGGCGGTCCTTAGTAGTTGGCGTTATGCTCACTAAAGGGCCGAGTATAAAAAGGGAGGTCCCGCCGCATTTTCCTCAGAACTCATCAGGCAAAGCGACTTCTCATATCCCTTGCAACTATCTATATTCTTCCGACTGATGTGAACTTTCTCTACTCTCTGAACAGCCTATCTTCTTCCCTTCTCGACCCTTTATAACCTCAATGACCCCTTTGGTGCAGATTTAGTCAGCCAAAGTATTATCGCTTGAGTTCTCACGAGATAAGTGCCTGTTAGATAGCCTATTTTTGGAAGGGTTAACTAGAATAGGATTGATTGATGTTTGTTGCACTCGTATATGCATTTCCCTGTGTGCGATTATTCATGTTCCTGTTTTCTGCTGGTTTAGGCAATGCTAGACTGGGATAGGGTTTCTGAGTTGTGATTTCCTATGAGTACTAGGTTGCGGTTGAACCAGTACAATTGCAACGGAGACGTGGAACGCCTAGGTGGTCTTTCTGACTGTGTACCGTGGGAGTTTAGCACTGTGTTGCGAGTGAGGGCTTTTGCCTGTGCCACCCAACACTGTGCTATCTCATTTGCTTGACTTTGAGAGGATCGCCAGGAGAGAACCAGATACTAGTGATCTGGATCTCTCAAGAGAGCATCCCGTCAATTACCGTAATTTGGCCGCACAGTCTTAAGGACCTCGCTAGGCTACGAGCCGCTTGCTCAGCCATTGTCTCTTAACCTTAGATATCCCAGCTAGACTTTGCTCGACCAGCAGATACAGTATAGTATTGAAGCTTCTCCTTATGTATATTATTGTTGATGCACTATTGATTTCATGTGTGGCACGCTTAGCTACTTCAGAGATTAGTGGCCCACGAGCACAATCTTAGTAGGCTATTGCCAGTGCATTGTCGGAGTACTTCTTCTTAATGTTTGCCATATCCTATTGCTTATTCTTATAATTCTTCTTATGTCAATTTAAAGCCTTTAATTACCAGTGAGTTATTCATTAAATTGCTGTTCAAAATCCGATACTTACTTCTTATGAGTATTCGAGAAGCATCTAACTTATCAGAAGATTCCTTGCTTGATGCTCGAGGACTATTGTTTAACGTAACGTAATAGTGCCGATCCGAAGTAGAGGGTGGAGGACTTCTTAAGTTCTTAGTTCAAGGGTGGATTACTTCGGCTTCGGCCAACACTATTCTTTAGTGTTGTAGTACTTTCTTCTTTGTTTGATTGTTGACCAGACTAGATAACTCCCGTCTTGTTATTAGTCTGTTGTGTGAAACGCTAGTACCGAGTTCTTGTATACCCCGTTATAGCAGATAGAACTCTGGAGGGTAGTGGCGTTTTTTGTTCGGCTGGCAGTACTCTGGGGTTGGGATCGTGTGTTTCCGTTGTGGCAGCGAGCCATACTCGAGTCCTGTGTAAGAGCCCTAGTGTACCCGAGTGCCCGGTCGTAACAGTGCGAAAAACGGAATTTGAAGGTAAATGCAGGGAAGAGCAAGGTTATGGTCTTCGAAAGGGGTGAAGTCACAGAGTGTGAGGTGAAGCTGAACGGTCAGGCTATGGAGATCGTCAACTCTTTTAACCTAAGACGTGCGCATGGGGGGTATGAGACACCACACGCCTGTGCGCACGTATTTGAGCTGTTCCCATCACTAACATCGTTATTTTATCGTAAATAGCATTAATACTTATCCATATGCGCCTATTTTAGGTTGATTATAAAGGTATTAACCTGTTACAGCAATAAAACAAGTGGAAACAGCGTTTGGATGGTCAAAATCGGCGATACAGGCCGGGAGTTACATAATGTTTGGCTGAGGCAACCTCCCTCCCCTCCTCCCCTCCCCTTGTCTGGAGAGAGTAAGAAGGAGGTGTGGTGTGGAGGTAGATGTGCTGGAAAGTGTGAAAAGGAACAACTTGAGATGGTTCGGCCATATGGAACGTATGGAAAGCGAGAGAATGACTAAGAGGGTGTACGAGAGCGAGGTGGAGGGACAGAGAGGGAGAGGTAGACCGAATGAGAGGTGGAAGGATCGAGTGAGGAAGTACATGAACGAAGGCGGTGCTGGTTGGGAGGGAGGGGCGTCGACTGACTGGGGACAGAGGTGCATGGGGGCGGTTCGTTCGTGGCCACCCCTTCGGGGATCACGGCGTCAGGCAATAGATAGATAGATAGATGCTGTGTGCCTGCTCATGTTGGACTAAGAGGCAATGAGCTGGCTGATCAGGCGGCAAAAGACGCAGTTGGTTTGCCAGTTACTCACAACCAACTGCCAGTGGAAGATTGGTTAACATCTATACCTCCTATCATCAATCAACATTGGCAAACTTTGTGGGCCTCTCAACCTTCTACTAATAAATTACGTTTTATCAAACCCATTGCTCACATGTGGCAGACCTCATCTCAGCCCACTCGCCATCTTGAAGTCTTGTTGACAAGGCTACGTATTGGCCACACCTGTTTAACTCCTGGTTACTTGATGTCGTCTCCTCCACTACCAGTTCCTCAATGCGCTGCTATGTTACGCAACTCACGATTCGACATATTTTACTTGGATGCCCTACGTTTTCCCGCCCAAGGTCCTTATATTTTGGTATTAAGTCTTATTCTGATATTTTAGCAGATTCCCCTTCTTTTTCTATAACCCCGCTTTTACGTTTTCTTAAAGTTTGCTCCCTTTTACACTCATTTTAACTTATAATCTCCTTTTTATGTCTCTCCTTATTCCTTGTTGCCGGTTTTTACTGTAACTGCCCGTTTTAATATTTGACCCGATATGCCTGCTTATAACTTAATCCTTCGGGCCAGCCCTGTGAGAGTTTCAGTTAGAAACTCGGTGGTCTGGTTAAACTAATGGAAGAAAAAAATGATATGGAATGTACGTCTATCAAACGGAGCCGCCGTCATCCTGATGACTCGGGATCGCCTTCTCCCAATGGCAGTCAGGTCAAGAAGTTAGCAAAACGCCACTCTCTCCCTGCTTCTTCCACTCCTCCCTCATCTTTCAGTTGCTCACGTCGTCCGTCTGGTAAGTCTTCTTCCTCTCCCAAACCCGCTACCTCCCCTACCAATCGCTCTGCACATTCTTCTGCATGTAGCACGCCTATGGATCGTCGCCCACCTATTGTCCCTCGTGCTTATACCTCTCCCTCTGATCCACCTGCTGTCCCTTTGCCACATCCTTCCGATAATAGCCGTACATCTTCAGTTGTCCCTTCCACACCCCCTACTGTATCCCCTGCCCCCCATCATTCCAAATGTGGTTGTCATTGGTGCTTTGTCACTCGTCAATCGGTCCCTACCATTACTTTCAATAGTTTAGCTTGTCTCGTCCGAGACTTTTTACGTGAAGTGGACCCGAACGATACATCTTTCCACCATGATCCTAGGAACTGCTTCTGTTCATACCATCTACAGCATGGTCTTGCCAATTCCTCCAAGTCGAATAAGGTGTATGTCGATCAGGTTACTAGCTTGGCCAGATCATGCATTACCAACAAGTCACTCTTTGCTAAGCCTTATCCTTCTACCAAATCAGGCAAACCCATTAACCGTTTGCCAAAAGCCGCATCGGGGAACACCTCAACCGTTAATTTACACAACCTTAAATCACTGACATGAAATTTCTCCCTTACGTTCTCCAGT
This sequence comes from Lithodes maja, assembly GCA_037953745.1. Classification (NCBI taxonomy): domain Eukaryota; kingdom Metazoa; phylum Arthropoda; class Malacostraca; order Decapoda; family Lithodidae; genus Lithodes; species Lithodes maja. The sequence goes on from JBAKBP010001444.1 coordinate 17,110, forward strand.
GGAATGTTAACGGCCTCCTATCCAGGTTTCGCCTAGGAGTGGTTCAACGCCTACTGAGAGAGTTTGTACCACTATTTCTATGTATCCACCATGTTGGGCAGTATCAGCCTTCTATACTTAATTATACTCTGGCTAGTCGCTCACCCATAGCCGGCCATGAGCTGGGCTCTGCCATAAATGTCCATAACTCATTGACGTTTAATTTTCTCCCCCCCCCCCCCCCCCTGTCGAATATCTCCAGTGTTCAGCTGTCCAGGTATGCCTACCGGATGAAGATCCTTTTACCATTTGTAACGTGTATAACCAACCGACCTTCCAGTATAATTTAAGTCACATTTGAGTCCTATCTTCATTCCCTGATCCCCTCCTTTTGGTGGGCGATCTAAATGCGCACAGTCCTGTATGGGACTCAAATTCTTCTTCCCCTGATGGTCCTGGTCGACATATTGAAGACCTTTTAGCTGCCATTTTCTGTTGCCTCAACTCCAGCCAATCATCTACGTTTTTCTCCAACACCCATAACACCTCATCGGTGGATATTACCATCTGTTCCTCCTCTATAGTTGATAGGTTTGAATGGCATGCACTGGAAGATTCCCATACTAGCGACCACTTCTCAATTGTCATTACCTACTTAGGTCTCCATATGCCTACTTCGCGTCCGCGGTACATTCTTCGCAGAGCGGACTGCGACTCATTTCACTTCTTTACTCGCAGCATTCCACCTTTTCGCCCCCAATATGGCCCCGACACCCCAAATAACCATTTTGTATCGATTGTTAATTCTGCAGCTAATAAGGCTATTATTATGTCTTCTGGTTCCACCCCGCGTCCATACGACCCTTGGTGTACTGGAGACCTCCAGTGTTTAGTCCGTGCAAAACGTACTATTGGTCGTCGACTTGATCGACTAACCAGGCTGTTCCGGTCCCTAGAATCACGACACCTTACATTAGTTTCTGCCCTTGACATGTTGGTTTCTCTCATATTAGAGATTAGGTCACTCAAGCCCCATTATAATTGATTATCCGCTAAACTTAAGAAAGACATAACATTTCGTAAATCCTTGTCCTGGACTGAATATGTGTCCTCTATATCCTCTACAACTTGTATGCGTTCAGTTTGGGACAAGTTCCGCAAAATTAATAGCCTTCACATCCGGCCTCCACGACATGCTCTCCTGATAAATGGCCAGTCTCTCCAAGACAAGAAGGAGTGTGCTGATATTCTTGGTAGTCACCTGGCTTCTTTTAGTAGTCTAGATAATCTTGGTGCAGATCTCCAACACCTACACCAAGAGGTAGTTGAGCGTTCCCTCCACTTTGCCACCGATAACGAAATTTTGATAATAAACCTTTTACCATGGTCGAGTTGGATGCGACGTTAGCCTCCTGTTCATCTTCAGCCCCAGGTCCTGATGACAAATTTTGACCTGCTTAAACATCTTGCTCCTATGGCGAAAACATATCTTTTGCAATTTTATAATTACCTCTGGACTAATGGCCTTTTTCCCCATTCTTGGTGTCATGCATTGGTGATACCAATAGCTAAACCTGGCAAAGATCCTCGTTCCCCCCCTAACTATCGACCCATATCGTTAACTAGTTGTTGTTGTTGTTGTTCCCTAAGCTGCCTGGCCGAACAGCCCCGAGTCCCTGAGGAAGGCCATGGCCACAATCGGGCTTTCCCACAGAGCTCTCATTGAGTGTAGATTGTGTTGTTGGCATAAGTGGTTGTGTGAAATGCAGTCTTCTATGATGTGTTTAATGGTATGGGGTGCTGTGTTACATCCCGGGCAGGCGTCGACAACGGAGTCATCCAGTCTCTTCTGATAGCTCAGGAGAGCTGGATGGTGTCCGCATCTCAGCCTGGCCAGGTGGACTCTGTCCTCGCGAGGAAGGGAGGATTCGGAAGGATGGATTTCGGGAGGTCGTGCATGCAGCTGCGTGTTGTCTGTGAGTGAGTGGATGGATCGGTGAGAGATATGAGTATGGATGTGCTTCTGGAAGTTGGTTCGGGGTGGGCAGGGAGGGAGAGAGGACAATAATTGTGTGTGATACTGTGTGCTGGGTGTTGTTTTGATATTTCTTGGTGTCTGTGGGTGTGTTGCCATGTAGTTTAGTGGGTGGTCTTGGTTCGTGGAGGCTGCTGCCAGGACTTGAGTGCCTCTCATGTCCAGATGGTCTTTGACTTTGAGGATTTTGGTTTCTTGATGTAGGTGATCTGTGGGTGCAGTAGCTGTGCAGCCTGTAATGATCTTCAGGGCTTTGTTTTGAATAGTCTGTAAGGTCTTATGATGTGTTTCAGCTAGGTTAGAAGCCCAGGCTGGGCTTGCGTATTCCATCACTGATCTTATGTATTGTTTATATACTGTGGTGGTAGTTTCTTTGTTGTGTCCAAATTTTGTGTGAGCAAGTGACCTGAGGGCGTTAAGTCTGGGTGTCAGTTTCTTTTTAATGTTTGTGGTGTGCTGTTTGAATGTCATATGAGTATCATATGTTACTCCTAGGATTTTGGGTGTGTGTGTATGTGTTAGGGGTGTGTTGTTTATGGTGAGTTGAGGGATGTATTCGTGTTCTCCTGTCCAACTTGTGAGCAGGGTTGCGGTGGATTTGGCTGGGGCTAGATTAAGTCTGTTTGTAGTGCACCAGCCATGTAGTGTGTTGAGATAGGGTTGAAGGAGATCTGTTGCTCTTTTTGGGTCATGGTGTGTGCATGTGAGTGTTATGTCATCTGCATAGGAGGCTAAGTTTATTTTGGGCATATTGGGTGTAGTTATATCGTGCATGTACAGATTGAAGAGTGCGGGCGATAGGACGGATCCTTGTGGGACTTCGTTTGGAAAGTTTCTGATTTTAGATGACTGACCGGCAAAAGATACGTGTGCACATCTGCCTGCTAGGAAGTTGGCCAGCCACCTTTTTGTGTTGTTGTGCATGTTTGTGTTGTAGATTTTGTTTGTTAGGTTGTGGCGGGGGATGGCATCGAAGGCTTTACTAATGTCGAGTGTGGCTAATAGTGATCTGTGTGGTGGTCTAGCTGAGTTGATGCCGTCGAAAGCTCTTTGTGTAAGGTCTGTGAGAAGAGTGTTTGTGGAGTGCAGTGGCCTAAAGCCATGTTGTGTTGGAGCTAGGGGTAGGTCAGGTGTAATTAGTTGTAATACTAGGCGTTCCATGACTTTGGAGGGGGAGCAAAGGAGTGTGATGGGGTGGTGCGAGGAGGGTAGCGTGGGGTCTTTGTTGGGTTTGGGGAATGTGATGATGATACCATGCTTCCAAATGTCTGGTATTGTGTTGTGTGAATAGCTGTAGTTTGATATGTTAGTGAGTGCTTGTATGCCTTGTGGTCCCAGGTGTCTGAGGTGTATGTTGCTTATGTTGTCTAGGCCACAGGCGGGTGAGTGCTTGAGATTGTTGATGATATGCTTTGTCTGGTGATTGGTGAAGGGTGTATAGTCAGGGTCTGTGGGGAATTGTCTCTTACGTCGGATGACACGTCGGTCGTCTTTGTGAGGTTTTAGGTGGCTGACATGTGAGAAGTGATTGATGAGAGTGTTTGCTTGTTGTTTACATGAAGGAGTAGAGTCTGTTGTTGTGATTGCAGCATGTGATTGTGTTGTGTTGCTGTTGGAAAGTGTGATGCGTTTAGTGTTTTGTAGAGTTTTTTGGGGTTTGTTTTGTGATCAAGTGTTTGTAGGAAGTTATTCCAATTTAGTTTTTGTTGTTCTTGTATTTTGTTGTTAGTTTGGGTGTTGAGTGCTTGAATTTGTTGTGTGATGTCTTGTGTGTGGGGTGCTGGGGAGTGTTTCAGTATGTCGCGTTGTCTGATGAGGTTTTGAATTTCTGGTGTGAAGTTGGGGTTGTGTCTTTTTCTGTTACCTCTTGGAATGTGTTTCTTGTCAGCGTTTTGGATAGTTTTATTGAGTATGTGTACAGCATTGTTGATGTTAGTGATGGGTGTACTGTTTAGAGTTGTGAAGTGTTGTTCTGTCTCATTTGTGAATGCTTCCCAGTTAGCTCTTTTATAATTGGTGTATGTGTGTTTGTGGCTAGCTGGGGTGAGTCTGATTTTGGTGGTGATAATGATCGGGAGGTGGTCGGAGCCTAAGGTTCTGACCACCCTCCAGGATGTTGTGGGGGCGAGTTCTGGGGAGCAAAAGGTGATGTCTGGAGATGATGGGTTATAGAGGGCTTGGTGAGGAATATGGGTATGTTGATGGATGTCGTTAAGGATGATGAGGTTATCGGATTGGTTTTGTAGTACCAGCCCTCTGTCTGTGTCGGGGTTGTTGACAAACCAGGCCGACGTCTTGGCGTTGAAGTCACCACCCAGGATGATGTGTTTGTGATGTGTTGTAAGTGTGGTCTGTATTCATTTGGTACTGTAGGGGATGTTTGGGGAGGGATGTATGTGTTTATGATGGTTATGTTGGAGTTGTTGCCAGTGCGTATTTTAATTGACTGTATTTCTGTTGTGTTATCATTTGGGGGGAGGAGGGATTTGGTTTGTACACTGGTTACTATGTATGATATTTCTTTGTGTACCAGGGTGATGAGTCCACCGCTCCCGCCGACAGCCCGGTCTTGTCTGATGGTGGTGAAATTATGAAATGTGGGTGTTTTTTGTGTTGTGCGGAGTTTTGTTTCTTGTAAGATGGCAATGTGTATGTTGTGTTGTTTGATGAAGTGTGAGAGTTCGTGTTTCTTTGTGTTGATGCCATCTATGTTCAGTTGAAGAATGTTAATGTTATGTGCACGATGTATGTTGGGTGCTGCTGCACGAGGATGGGGTGGGGGTGGGGGTGAGGGAGGGGCTGGGGGTTGGGATGGGTGAGGTGGGGGTGGGGATTGGGGAGCAGGAGATGGGGGTTGGAATGGATTAGGATGGGGTGTGGTGTGTTGAGTTGAGGATGTGGATGGTATGGGAAGGTTAGGTGGGTTAGGGAGGAGAGGTGGACGGGTTTTAGGGGGGGGGAGTGGATGATATGGGAAGGTTAGGTGGGTTGGGGAGGAGACCTTAACTAGTTGTCTTTGCAAGCTGATGGAGAAGATGATTAACTATCGTTTGTCATGGTTCGTTTGCTATCCAGGCTGCTCTTGACATCGTACGAGAATCTTCACCAACTCGTTATGTTATCTATAGTAATTCACGTAGTGCTCTTGAAGCGCTTCAAGGATACAACTGCGTAATACTATTGTTTCCCGACTCCAACATTCCTTCCACACGTATCTTTGTGGATTCCAGATTCAAGTTTGCTGGCTACCTGCACACATCGGCATCCAAGGAAACGAACTTACTGATCGAACAGCCAAAGACGCCTCTAATCCCCTGCCTATCACCGACTGGGCGACAGCGTTGCGCCCGATACTTACTCAACGGTGGCAGATCTTTTGGTCATCTTAATCTTCTGATACTATTCAACTTCGCTGTAGTAAACCTACGGTTGGCTTTTGGCATTCTTCCTGTCAAACATCCCGTCATTCTGAAGTTGTCTTGACTCAACTCCGGATTGATCATACCCGCTTGTCTCATGGTTACCTAATGTCATCCCCTCACCAAAGACGCCTCTAATCCCCTGCCGATCTCACAGAGTCACTCGCCTATCACCGACTGGCCGACAGCGTTACGCCCGATACTTACTCAACGGTGGCAGATCTTTTGATCATCTCAATCTTCTGATACTATTCAACTTCGCTGTATTAAGCCTACGGTTGGCTCTTGGCATTCTTCCTGTCAAACATCCCGTCATTCTGAAGTTGTCTTGACCCGACTCCGGATTGGTCATACCTGCTTGTCTCATGGTTACCTAATGTCATCCCCTCACGACCCTCCACCCCAGTGCACCATGTGCGGGACGCGTTTAACGATTCACCACGTTTTCACAGAGCATCGTAGGTATTCCCGTCTCCGATCGCTTTATTTTGGCAATTCTGATTTATCTTGCATTTTAGCAGATTCTCCTTTCTCCCTCTACCGTATTTTCTCTCATTTCCCTCCCTTTTCAGCGATACACCAACATCCACTGCTCTTCCTAGTATTTCTTTCATGACTCCATCCATATATACAGTAAATAACTACAGGGACATCACACACCCCTGTTTCATCCCAACATTCAGGTCAAAGAACTCGCTCTGCTCATTCTCCACACGTACTGCCGCCTTTGCACCCTCATACATGCTCTTCACTGCTTTCAGCAACTTGCCATCTACTCCGTATATTCTAAGTACTTTCCACATACCTTCTCTATCCACTCCATTATTAGAGATGAGAGAATCCCAAATGTTTGACATAAAAGTGTAATAGTAAACCTGTATAAGGGTAAGGGGGATTTGTTGGATAGTAGCAATTATAGGGACTTGACATTTTTTGAATAAGTCATGAAAGTCTGTGAGAGTATCTTTGAAGGTATGATTAGGGAAAAAATGTCTATTGATAATATTCAGTTCGGTTATATGCCTGGATGTGGTACAATCGATGGTATTTTCATAGTCAGGTAGCTTCAGAAAAGCTATTTACTTACAGATAGGGATCTGTATCATGTGTTTGTAGACCCCCCCCCCCCCCCCCCAAGTACTACACTTGTCGTTGTGCAGGGGGCTTCGGGGCCGGCGACTGAGGTTTGATGGAGGCGGGTTATTGCCCTCTCCTTTCAAACTTTCATCGTTGGCTTGACTATTTGTGCTTAGCTTGTATTTCCTCTTTCTATGTTTTTCCCCTTCTGTTCTTATTCTATCCCGTTTGGTTTAACTATGTGGACTTTTCCTCTTTGTTCAAAATATGTTAGGTTGGATGAGTGAGCTGGTCTTTGCTGGGATTGGTGCTTTTACCTGGAACCAATTATGCTGACGGTGGTGATATGTCGACTCGCCCGAGAGTTTTAGGACCTGTGGTTCATTAACATGACTCATGTTACAGTTCCGGGCCCCCCCAGTAGGGACTGCCTTGATCGTGGTGGGGGGCCTTTGTATTCCTATTATTTGCGAGTTGGAGGCTGGCCCCCTTTCTTCCTTCTTGGGGTGAGGGTGCCACCCCTCTTGCACTGGTTTCCAGTGAGGGGTCCACTAAATAGTCCCTGGCCCCTTATATAGGGGTCCTCTTTTCTCTTCTTCCACACCCCCTGGCAGACCCCGCAGGTTTGGGCCTTTGGCTTTTCAAGAGTCGGGTACAGGTGATCGGGTTATAAACGTCTTAATATGGCAGGTTTAAGTAGGTGCCACGCACCGGTATTGTCGGTGGGAGGGGGTATTTACTCCCACTGATCAGCTACTGCCCACCTTAAGGGGAGCAGCCCTCCCCTAGTTAGGTGCTGATCCCCGGTGAAACCTCTGTCCATGTGAGCCTCTTGGACTAGGGGGGCATTTTTCCCTCTGAATGGGGTGGATTGTCTTTGGCTCACAAATCGTCCTATTGAAACTACTCTGGCAAACACCGATGCCGACCCCTGCACGAAATTGACCTGTGTCCCGGCTCTCTCTCCTGAAGCCAGCATTGCCAGAATTCTCCACTCTGGCATGGCATCCACTGCGCCGACCACTTTACTTTCTGACGAAGTACTCTCACGTACGATTACAGCCCAGGGTGCGCCTTCACCCTCTGCTCTTCAAAGCTCGTTGAGCCTCGTCATACCTGGCTCACTGGGTTCGACAGTGAGTACCAGCTCTGCACCTGACCCAATTATGAAGCCTGGTCCACCTCATTGTTCGACTGCACTCAACTCCTCGCCTGCTGTCGTGGATCAACCTTCTTCTCCTGAGGTCTCTGAACCTCTTGCAGTACCTCCAACTACTATGCCTTCTTGCCCTGCTCCATCTGGCGACAGTCTTATCACCATGCTGGCGCCTCGTATACCTGCCAGACCTCAGCCTAAACGTTGACCTATATACCGGCCTGATCCTACTTGCTCTCATTTTGACAACCTGTTCGGCGAAAGATCTTGGCCACGCTACCTTATCCTTCGACCTGCAACATCGATCCGGAGATGTCTTCTGGAACACCAACTTCTTAATGTACACACTACTCGAGACATGTCCTTCCGCCTCTCCGGTTCACAACATTGGCTCCTTGAGGCCTCCACCAAGTCTCAATCTGAGGCTTTCCTTAACCTTACAGATGTAGGAGGCGTTCCTGTCACTGTTCATGTGCATGAGCAGCTTAATTTCATACAAGGCTCAGTAGTTCTGCCACAGACTGACGACCACCCTATTCCTGACATGATGCTCGAGTCCCTCCAATTACGTGGGTACTCTTGTTCTAAAGTAGACATATATCAGCGTCCACTTCCAGGTCTCTCTCGATTGCTCGGCTGACATTTTCAGGTAAAACCCTGCCACAGCGCATTACCATCTTGGGTGAATGTTGGGAGGTCCGTCTCTATGTGCCTCCAGCCCTACAATGTAAGAAGTGTTCCTCATTCACTCATTCCACTAGGGTCTGCCAAAGTGCGCCTGTTTGTGCCTATTGTGGCTTTACTAGTCATGAAACCAAGTGGAACTGTGGTGCTGCCCACTGCATCAACTGTGGCGGTTCACATCATGCCCGCTCTAAGACCTGCGAATACTATACTTATAACACTGAACTAAAACTTCTTACTTCCCGATCAGCCTTCGCAGTCTTTCGATCTCGATACATAATGTGTAGGATGCTGGACTTGCACATATCACACATATAAAAGTATTAGGGTGGAGGATGGGGGGTCAGGATATAGGATGGGGAGAGCTAAGTGGAGGGTTTATGACGTGTGCGAGTGTGTGATGTGTGGTGAAATGTTCATTTATTCTATTTGAATGTGTAGTTAGGGCTATTAATTGTATTTTCTGGGAGACTGTTCCAATCCTGTATGGTTCGTGGAAAAATTAGTGCTTGTAGAAATCTGTATTAGTGTGGTATGTTTGGTACTTATGATAGTGTGTGTTACGAGTGTTGCGGGTGTTTGAAACTTTGAGTTGTGTAGGTAATCATGTTTTTTAATGTCATTATAATTGTGTGTGATTTTATACATTACTGTGAGCCTGTGCCTGAGTCTTAGTATGTTAAGGGTTTCCATGTTTATTTGTTGTTTGATACGGGTTGTGATGCCTGGGGTTTGCGTGTAATTGTGTGTGATGAACCTGGCTGCCTTTGTGTTAATTTGTTCAAGTGTGTTAATGTTAGATTGTGTGTATGGATCCCAAACTGCGACACAGTACTCCAGTGTTGGGCGAACAAGGGTGTTATATGCTAAGTGTTTGATGTCTCGTTACAATTGTGTAAATTCCTCCTCAAGAACCCTAGTGTGCGGTGTGCCTGACTTTGTATGTGATGAATGTGGGTGTTGAATCTTAGGTTGGTGGAGAGGTGGACGCCAAGATATTTATATGAAAGAATTGATTGTAGTGGTTGCTTGTGTAATGTGTAATTGAAAGTGATGGGTGATCGGGAGCGGGTGAAGCGGAGAAGTTTACATTTGTCTGGGTGGAAAGACATCTGCCAGGTGTTCTCCCAATGTTCGAGGGCGTCTAAATCGTGCTGGATAAGTCCACAGTCGTCGCTAGTCTGTACAGGCCTAAAGATCAAACTGTTGTCGGCAAATAGTCTAGTAGAAGAGTTAAGTGTTGACAGAGGAAGGTCATTGATATAAAGAAGGAAAAGGAGAGGGCCAAGAACGGTGCCTTGTGGGACACCAGAAGAAACAGGGACAGAATCTGAAGAAGAGCCGTCAAGGAGTACTCGTTGGGTCCGTTTTGTAAGGAAATTTGTGATCCAGTGAAGCGTAGGTCCAGTTATACCGTAAAATGCTAATTTATGCTGAACTCTTTTGTGGGGATATTTGTCAAAGGCTTTGGCGAAGTCGAGGACAATAGCGTCAACCTGTTTAATGTCTCGTCAGTCCAGTTGTTTAGTCAAGTCATGATATGTGGCAATGAGTTGAGATTCGCATAATCTTTTGGGCCGAAATCCATGTTGTGTATCAGTAAGGATGTTATTTGCGTCAAGATGATTTATAATGTGTTCAAAATTTCTGACCTCTTAGGCCCCATAAATGTAAAGCGTTGAGCCCTTCTTCTCTGTCGTTGGGCCCTGTTTCTCCACAGTTGCAGAGGCCTCACAGAAAGGCTTCGCATGTTGGCACTAAGGATCATCCTGTTTGACCACCTACACTTCGATTGTCTAGTTCTCCTCCCCTTAACAGTGTTACCCCTGGACTTTCCTCTGCTGTAACTCCCATGGATCAAACTATCTCTGATCAAATTCCCCCTATACCTTCTTCCCTTTGTGAAGTGGGATGTATTTGCATGTCCTTCGTTCGAGCTGCCAAGGCCAAGCCACTTATCTCCTCCCACAGTGACGATTGTGGATGCCACTCTTGTTTTGTACATAACTGCCTAGCCGCACCTCCTGCTAACTGTGATACAGTATCGGACATTATCCGCGATTTCCTTAATTGCACCATGGATATTAATGATCCCCCTAACACCCATGGCCGTGACTGCTTGTGTACTCATCATCTCCGGCACCGGCTGGACGATTCCTACTTGAAGAAGGAGACTTTTATTGACAAGATCTCTCACTCCTTCACTTTTCGCAGCTCTCAAAATGACGTATCGGTCTTACCACCTTCTGACCGTTCAGATGATTCTCCTTTTGACAGTGTGCGATATCACCAAAAACTTTGAAAATACAGTAGCTCTATTAATTTAAAGAACCTTACCTCTCTCACATAATGTATTTTCCTACCATCATTCAGTGGAATGTCAACGGCCTCCTCTCCCGGCTCCGCCTTGGAGAGGTCCAATGTCTCTTCAAGACACATTCCCCTCTCTGTCTCTGCCTCCAACACGTGGGTCAGTGTCCTGACACTATACTTAATTATCGGATGGTCAGCCGTTCGGTAACTGCTGATAATGAACTAGGCTCTGCCATTTATCTTCATGATTAATTAACTTACACTTCCCTCCCCTTCTGGGACAGTTACCTTCGTATTCTGTCATTAAACTGTCTATCCCTGGTGGTAGTATATCTTTGTGTAATGTTTATAATCAACCTGCTTATCACTATAACTTATCCCTTCTACCCTACTATATTAACTTCTTCTCTAGTCCCCTCCTTTTCTTGGGAGATGTAAATGCCCATAGCCCCATCTGGGATACTTCCTCTACTTCAGCTGATGCCCCTGGTTCTCATATTGAACAGCTCTTACAACGTAACCTCTGCTGTCTCAACGAAGAGGACTCCTACACTTACTTCTCCCGTACTCATGGTACTATGTCCTCTGTTGATATTGCTCTGTGCTGACCCTCCATCGTAGATAGGTTTGAGTGGCGGGTGCTGGATGATTCTTACTCGAGTGACCACTTTCCCATTTTGATAACGGCACTGGAGCTCCGGTCCCCTCCGTCTCCTCTGCGCTTTAATTTTCTGAGAGCCGACTGGGATGCTTACCAACTCCATACTCGCCTTATCCCCTCATTTGTTCGCCTTCGTGATCATGACGGTCTCACTGACCATTTTGTTGCCTTTCTTACTGATGCAGCGCATAAGCTCATACCTACGTTTTCATCCTACCCTTGGTGGTCCGACTCGCTTCAAATCTTAGTCCACCAAAAACATACAATTGGACACCGCCTTAATCGCCTCCAAAGACGTTCTCGTCTTCTGGCAGCATCACGCCCCCTCCGGCTTGATACTCTTGACTCTCTGGTTTCCCATGTACTTGACATTCACGTCCTCAAGCCACATTATAACCGTTTAGCTGCCAAATTTAAGAGGGAGGTTAAGCGGGCGAAGTTGGAGTCTTGGCATAAATATGTATCCTCCATCTCGTCCACTACATCCATGCGCACTGTATGGCGTAAATTTGGGAGTATTAATGGCTCTCACTTTCACTCTCCCAGACATGCGTTAATGGTGAATGGACAACCCGTCCATGACACGAAGGTGATCTCTAATGTTCTAGGTCGTCATCTAGCTTCGATTAGTGGTGTTGACAATCTTACAGCTGACTTTCGGCAACAGAAGGAGACTGTTGAGGGTCGACCCCTGAATTTTGATACGCCTGATTGTCTAATTTATAACTAGCCTTTTACATTGAATTAATTGGATGCGGCTCTTTCCTCATGTTCATCATCTGGCCCTGGTTATGATGGTATTAGCTTTGAAATACTTACCCATCTAGCCCTATTAGCTAAATCCTAGCTCCTGCAACTTTACAATCACTTGTGGAGTTCAGGACTTTTCCCATGTTCCTGGCTGCATGCAATAGTCATCCCTATCACTAAACCAGGCAAAGATTCTGGGTTACCTACGAATTATCGACCTATCTTGCTAACAAGTTGTATGTGCAAATTGATGGAGAAGATGGCAAATGCCCGATTATTCTGGTATATCCGTGAACATCATATCCTCACTCCTTTGCAGTATGGTTCCCAACCACAAAGGTCTACCTTCGATTCCCTCACACATTTGGAGTCGTATATTTGAGTTGGTTTCACCAGTAAAATGACAACTTTAGATTTATTCTTTGATATCCAGAAAGCCTACGATACCACTTGGCGTCCTCCAGACCTTACATTCCAATGGTATTCGTGGCTTCCTTCCCACTTTCATTTCTAATTTCCTCAAAGATTGTACTTTTAGCATCCGTGTTGAAAATGACATATTTCCCCTACAGTGTGGTATCCCTCAGAGAAGTGTCTTAAGCAGTACCATTTTTGCCCTGGCCATCAATGCCATTTCTCGCCAACTACCTCCTGGAGTACAACATAGCTTATAAATTATGTTGATGACTTTGCTATTTATTCTTTTTTCCATAACCTACGGCACTCTCAACGCGTCCTCCAACATGCAATTCAGAAGGTGACTACGTTGGCCTCCTCAGTTGGTTTTTGTTTTTCACTGGATAAGTCTAAGGCTCTTCTGTTTTATAAGGATAAACATTGGCTGCGTGGTCAATCTATCCATCTGACGATGTATGGTACGGACATTAACTTTTGTTCCAACGTCAAGTTCCTTGGTCCCATCTAAATTGGAACGCCCACATCGCGTACGTTAGAATGAAGAGTCTACGGGCTCTTAACATGTTGAAGAAGTTGGCCCACACCACCTGGGGTGTACAGTGTTCCACCATGCTGATGTTATACAAGGCCACGGTATTGTCTATCATTGATAATGGTAGCCCCATTTATGGTGTGGCTTCGGACGCGGCGTTGAAGTTGTTAGATCCACTCCATCATCAAGGCTTACAACTTTAATTGTACTGGGGCTTTTCGATCTTCACCCACTTTATCCATACTGGCCGAGAGTGGTGAACTCCCTTTGTTCTTACATCGTGACCTTGTAACAATACTACGGGCACTGCGGATTTGTTGCAACGATTCTCCCACTGCCAAGCTTTTCCATTCCTGCGACCCTTATGTGGCAGATAATCATGTACCAAGCTTCCCCATTCAAGCTGATTGTCTCCTTGCTGCTACTAGACTTGACATCTGTTTACCACCTAGAGTGCCATCATTTCCGCTTTGGACTTTATCCCCGCCTCATATTTGTACGTATCTATCCTACTTATCCAAACGTTCAGTTACCACTGCTGAAGACATATGCCAACACACATTAGAACACATACGCTGTAAAGCCTCTCATATTGCAATTTATACTGATGGCTCCAAATCTACTTCTGGGGTTGGTAGTGCTGCAATCTCCTCGGACCATTGCACACAGATTTCTCTCCCGCCACATGCCTCCGTTTATACTGCTGAACTATATGCTATCCAAGCCGCTCTTACCATGATCTCTAGCTCCCTCCTTCACCGTTATGTCATCTTTAGTGATTCGCGGAGTGCTGTTGAGGCCATGGTAGTTATAATCCTCAACATTGGCTAGTCTCACAACTGCAACGTTCACTCCATGATCTACATGTAGCTGGACATTGGGTTCAAATTTACTGGATCCCGGCTCACATTGGCGTGAAGGGTAATGAAAAGGCTGATCTCGCTGCGAAGGCTGCAGTTGCCATGCCAATATCTCAGACTTGTTTACCAGTTGACGATTGGTTGACGTCTTTGAAACCTCTTATCACTCAGCGGTGGCAATCCTTATGGACATCGCAGTCACCCATCAACAAATTGAGGTCTATAAAACAGTCAGTAAATACATGGACGTTGTCTCTGCAACCATCTCGTTCGACAGAAGTTTTGCTCACCAGTCTCCGTATCGGTCACCCTTGATTAACACACGGACATTTGATGTCGTCTCCCCATGGTCCACCTCCAGAGTGCAGTCACTTCCATACTCTTCTCTCTGTTCGCCACATCATTGTTAACTGTCCTCTCTATTCGAGACAACGTGGCCTGTATTTTGGTAGGAAAACTTATTCTGACATACAGTATTTATGGACTCCCCGTCCTTTTCCGTCTATACTATTTTATGCTTTCTTACGTCATGCTCGCTTATTCAACAAATGGTATTTTTCTCCTTTTACACCTTAACCTGATTTAGTCTGTCTCAGTTCATGCATCTTTATTCCTACAGTAGCAGTCTATTCTCATTTTGCCCTAATCCTTCGGCACCAGCCCTATGAGAGTTTTGTTCTGAAACTCAGTGGTCTGGTTAAACTACTGTATTAAAAAAAACATTAATACAGTTCCTGGGCGGAACCATCTCCAATGGCGCAGCTCCAGATCCAGGGGTGCTGTTCCTTGGTGATGGGACTCTTGGCTTTCTGACCGGTTAGCCCATAGTTATGTATAGAGTGGAGCTGTTTGCATTGTTTCATGCCCTCAGTCTCATCAGGCGGGTTATGCTTACACTTGAGCCTCTCTTTACATTTTAACCCAGGAAGTGTGATAGGCCTCACGGAAGGCACGGTATTTAAACATGTGTAAAAAGAACCCTTCATAAAACGTGCCAGTGCCGGGAAATGTCTCAAAATTGGATGACACATAGAAGTAGTAGTATCTCCTTATACCACATCCTCTACTCGTCCTCCCCTATATATCCCACCCACCTTCCCTCCCTCAACTTGGTGAAGGTTTAGGGCTCCATGGTTCGTAAAGGTTGGTTTACTGGTATTTCTTCCGACATTCCTGCTCTGCCTGGCCTGCTTAGTACTCGCTTGGAACAGCAGGGCTTGGTATTTATGGATAGGGTTGGTGAAACTCCTCCCCTGGTTGCGACTTCGACACTGGTTTCGACCTCTGGTGCCGCGCCAGACCCCCTGGATCCTTCTCGCCCTGCTGAGAACTCCTGCTGGCCTCCTCGGTTACAGACATCCCTCTCCCAAGCCACGCTTACCTCCTTCATCTAGTTCTGATGACCCTGTTACATTGGAGCTATATGTCCATCCCAAATCTAAGCCTTCTCGTCCATGTCGTTCTGACCCATCGACTTCTGTCCACCTATTTCAAACAATTATATTAATATTAATTATGACTTAGGTAATGATCTTGATCTTGATTCCTTGCTATGTCCTGACATAGGTGATGTTGAAATCCGTACGGGTATGAATGGCTTTCGCCTCCTTGAAGCTCAGACTGAGGCCCAGTCTCGTTCTCTTCAAGCATGGTTGATCGATCTGCCATCCCATGTTTCTATCACAAATCATAAAACTCGTAATAACCGATTTAGAACCATTGTTATCCCTCATAAGATTCGCATTGATATGCCATTGGAAGACTCTACCTCTCACATCCTGGAGAACATGGAACCCTCTGATACTCCAGCATTGAGGGTTGAGACGTACTTGTCTCAGCGTGGTTCCCAGCGTGTATTGCTAAACTAACTTTTGAGGGACATGACTTGCCCCCTTTTGTCAGGATAGGGGGCCGACGACTGGATGTGGGAAACACGTTCCCCACCCTAGACAGTGTCAGAGTTGCTGAAAGTTTGGTCACCTGGCCAAGTTTTGCAAAGAGCATCTACAACTATGCCCCGTGTGGCGGTTCAGATCACCTTCAGGAGGCTTGCACTGAATCCTCCAGTACCTGCCTCAATTCTCCCTTCCAATATAATGACACAAGTGGCTGCCACAGCAGATTGGCGCTGTTTTCCCGCCCTCAGAACCTTTAAATGTCGACACTCTGGCCACTGGGTAGCCTTAAACACAAAAAGAATATACTGTATGTTGACATTTCTATGCCTACTATACATTCCAGCCATTGAATGCAGTTACATGCCATACATGTAAGTCATTGATAACCCCCAGGGGGTAAAGAGGCCTTCATCTATGTATAGAATATGCCCCACTCATCCTACTGCGTGTCGTACAAGGCGACTAATAGGAAGGATGGCGCTAGATTGTAGACCAACAGCCATTGCTATATAATGAAGCCTTGCTATTGGCGCTGGCTTGGTGTGTCACTGCTGAGGCTTGTGGGGAGCAGATGGGTGCCACAGGGACTCTACTAGTCTCACCTGGGTGCTGTTTTGGCGTCACGCACGCGTCGGCCATAGTGTTCACATAGTGGGCAGCGCTGTGACAGGACTTCATTGTTCTAGTCCAAGTTGCCTAATGGCGGCACACTGACGATGGTTGTCACCCCCCCCCCCCCCCCACCCCGGCGGCACACTGACGATGGCTCTCCCCCCCCCCCCCCCTCCCCCCTCCGGACCTGGTGTACCGTAGGAATTGGTTTTTACACCATACCCGAAAGAGGATTTATGGAGCTCCGATCTTACTCTCGACCATCTGAACAATTTTACCAATACACCTTAACTTCGTTAGATGCGGGAATAGCCTCACGAAAATATGCCAGGGCCTGGGATTGAACCCGGGACCCTTGGGCTATGAGGCGAACACCTTACCAGTGTCACCAAGAAAGATATTTCACTTGGCAAGGTCGGCTCAAGTTATTTCCGCATCCGGTCTGTTTTAGGCTAACCTATTTTCACTGACTTTACACTACTTCACCTTCCGGGAAGCGAAGGCTCCGAACAGAGAGGAACAAGCCTGAGCCAAAACGACCTGGAGTCCGTCAGAGAGGCGAACGGGAATGGTGAGTCAACTTCACTGAGCGGTGCACACAC
The DNA here is from genome assembly GCA_037953745.1 of Lithodes maja. Lineage (NCBI taxonomy): Eukaryota > Metazoa > Arthropoda > Malacostraca > Decapoda > Lithodidae > Lithodes > Lithodes maja. The sequence continues at coordinate 34,105 of JBAKBP010001444.1, forward strand.
GCACCGTGTGCTACACAGACACACTAACGGCCCAGTTGGCAACTCGCTTGAGCGGCCGGTAACTCCACAACCCAACCCAAGCGAGTTCTCACTACACCCCCTGTACTCTCCTATCCCCTTCCTTGACCTGTAGGAATCGGTTTTTACACCATACCCGAAAGAGGATTTATGGAGCTCCTATCTTACTCTCAACCATCTGAACAATTTTACCAATACACCTAAGCTTCGTTAGATGTGGGAATAGCCTCACGAAAATATGCCAGGACCTGGGATTGAACCCGGGACCCTTGGGCTATGAGGCGAACACCTTACCAGTGTCACCAAGAAAGATATCTCACTTGGCAAGGTCGTCTCAAGTTATTTCCGCATCCGGTCTGTTTTAGGCTAACCTGTTTTCACTGACTTTACACTGGATCTGGCGCCTTGGGGCCGACCTGGCCAAATGGATCCAGAGGGTACAGTGCACAGTGTCTCTCCAGACTGGCAATCTCCGCCTAATAGTATAGGGGCCCAAACCTGGTCAGCCGTAGTGCCGTGTACGTGCATGAGATGCGTCCCTGCGGCTGGTGCTGATGGGGTGCACCTGGGCCACTGGATCCTACCCCTTTGTAATACTTGGGAGAAGGTGCTGGGAATGGTCCCCGGGGCAGTCTGGAGCCGAAGATCGGGGGGGGGGGGGGGGGGGGGGGGGTGATATCCGTTGCCAGCCAAGCTTACTGATCATGACCTAAAAAAAAAAAGGCCACAAAATGTAAGTCTGATGACTCCAAATTGCACAGGAGATGGGCTGCAGCCTCCTGCACTTTCAGGCCAGTGTGAATGTTGGAAGTATGAGTGACAGAGCGAATGAAGTTGTGGAAGTTCTTGAACGTAGAAGAGTGAATGTGTGCTGTGCCCAGGAAAATAATGGAAGGGGTGTGGTGCGCAGTGGATAGTTGGAAAAGAAGAAGAGGTACTGGTTGTATTGGAATGGGGATGAATCTGGAAAACTGAAAGGAGGAGTGGGTGTAGGCCTACTGGTATCTGAGGAGTGGGAGAAGTGTGTGATTGAGATAAAGAGAGTAAATGGAAATTTGATTGTTCTGAAATTGAAAGTTGATGAACAAATTATGAATGTGATAGGGACATATTGGATTAAAGAGAGAGCAGAAATAGCTTTTTGGAATGACATTAGTAGGTGGTGACCTGAATGGGCATGTGGGAGCATGTGCTGATGGTTACAAGAGTGTGAATGGTGGGAAAGGGTATGGAAGAAGAAATCTAGAAGGCGAATTTATACTGGAGTCCTGTGTTGCACTCATTATGGTGGTGTGTAATACTAAGTTCAAGGAAAGGTTGAGTCATCTGATCACATATAGTTCTGGGGGCACCAGTAGCCAGATAAATTACTTCTTAGTGAACAGGAAAGACTGGGAGCTTGTTCGGGATGTATAAGTCATCCTGAGCGAAGAATGTATCTCCCAACAGAAAACTGAAGGAAATGGATAGGAAAAGGGGTGCCAAGCCAAATTATGGCAGCGTTCCAGGCAACCCTGTTAGAGCTGCCTCACTAGTCAGGTTCTTTTATTTAAGTCCGATCTCACATCTTTCTTGGTCTGCCCCTTGGTGCAGCTCCCTCCACATTCATGGACTTGCATCTTTCACCCAGCTTTGTTCATCCATCCTCTCCACATGTCCAAACCATCCAAGCCTGCTAACATCACATCACTGATGCTCTTGATACCTAACCTTCTCCTTAGCTCTACACTTGATATCCTATTTTGCAGTTTGGCACTACACATCCATCTCATCATTCTCATGTCATTGCATTCCATTCTGTTGATATCATTCGCTTTGACAGGCCATGTTTCTGAAACATATAATAATAATAATAATAATAATAATAATAATTCTTTATTCCAGACACATAAGATAGATACAGTATAAATACAGTACGACCTAATGGTCCATATCACATGCACTTCTCGTCAGAGCACAGATAATAATTATACACAAAGATATATTAATAAAGACACAATAAAATAAAAAATACAGTAGGCCTATTTACAGAATAGAGCACATATCACATTTTGTCACAATATAACACAGATAGGCTAACTAAGGCTATTGCTCAATGTTGGTTAACACCTATTGCACAGATCATTGCTCATAGTTCAATTAGACCTATATATTACATTACAGTACATACTATGTGTGCAGCAGCTTCTGCCAGTGAGATATAATACGGGATTCATAGATATGATCACTAGACCAAAGAGCTACAATCAGCGTGTTACTGGAGGATTGCAGTCGCTGCGAAAAGCTGTACACCAGTCTCCTGATGACAGCCCGACAGCACTGCACATCCAACAGTGTGCACACCATACTAGTGCTTTCATATTTAGAGAGACCAATGAACATCTTGAGTATATTATGATAGGATGTACACAGACCATTTATGGTGGCTCTCTTATACTTCCACCACAAATGGGCCGTGTACATAGAGGAACAATATGTCCGGAACAAAGTGACTTTAGTTTCCCAATTACACAATGTGGAATTTTCTCAAGATGGTGTTACCACGTAAATATAGCTGTCTGCGCTGACGGCCGATATCTGCATCATCTAAGCAATCGTTTGAGATAATGTGTCCCAGGTATTTTATTTTGTTTACTTCTTGAATAATTTGATTATTGAGTGAGAAATTTGGCAGTTTACTTTTATACAGTAATTTTGATCTAAATATAAGAACAGCACTTTTCAGTGGGTTGAATTTAACACAATGTTTACTACCAAAAGATTCACATATATCAAGAAGTTTGCTCAGACCCGCAGAAGACGGTGCAATAATGACCAGATCATCAATCATCATGAGATGGTTGATGATTTTATTCCCACCATAACATCCAATCTGCTCTTTATTCAATTTATCACTTAATTCATCCATATATACATTGAATAAGTAAGGTGAGAGAATACTACCCTGTCTCACTCCATTGGTTACTGTAAAGGAATCCGAAATAATGTTACCCCATCTTACATTAAATGTTTGATTGGCGTACCAGTACTTCAAGATTCTCAGTATATAGGATGGCACTCCCCTTGTTGCTAATTTATCAAACAGGATATTGTGGCAGACTCTGTCAAATGCCTTACTAGCATCAAGAAAGCATGCAAAAATAGAGCTGTTCATTTTGATGTACCCATCCACTAGCTCCTTCAGAGTGTAGATGCACTGGTCCGTACCATGATTCTTTTTAAAACCAAATTGATTACTATTAGTTGAGATATACACTGAGATTCTGTCTAAAATGATTAACTCTAGTATCTTACTTACAATACTGGCAAGGGCAATAGGTCTATAGTTGTCTTTTGATGTAATTTTGCCAGCCTTGTCTTTAATTACTGGTATCAAGGTAACGGACATCATAGATTCTGGTAGGAAACCATGGATTAGAAAGCTGGTAAAGCAACTGCTGAGTTTCTCCAAGAGGAGAGTGGAGGAGTACTTCAAATGTTCAGCATATATACCATCAAAACCACAGGATTTGTTAGCATCTAGCCTACTTATTGCAGCCTTGATTTTTTCACTTGTAACTTTAATTGTGTCATATTTTTCTTCTTTGTTACACTCTGTTGTAGCAGCAATGGTATTTCCTTGGTGCCCAACTGAGTTAAACAAAGTTTGGTAATGTGTTTTCCAAAGATTGGCTATGTTATTAGTACCAGAGATCCCATCTACACTAACGGGTAGAGGTGTGCAGCTATTATGCATTTTTTTAATATCCTTCCAGAAGGCCAATCTGTCTTTGTTAGCAAAGTTTTTGGCCAATGCTTCTCTTCTTAATACATTTTCATTGTTTTTTATATATCTGATTGCATACTTGCATCTAGCCTTTAGTCTGGTGAACATGTAAAAAATGGGTCCCTGTCTCGGTTTGTTATGATCCAGCCATACACTACGAGCATCTCGGGATGCCTGGTATAGTTCTGAAACATGGTCATTCCACCCAGGTTTGTTAAAAGAGTATTTTTTGTTATGCTTGTGAAATACTATGTCACTAGCCTTAGTAAGACAAGATATAATATTATTGTACAGCTTGCTGACTTCTTCTCGATGACTAGCATTAACACAATTGGGGTCTTCACAGGTAATGGCATCCTCACTGCCAGGATCAAGCTCAGAAAGGAGAGTGTGTGTTAAAGTGCAAAATTGCTCACACTCCTCCTCGTCAAGCCCGCCCCATGGCAGTTTTGGATTTACACTATTGTTTGACTGGGTTAATTCTGGCGCTCTTTCCAAACTAGCTGTTAAGGTCAATGGGATATGATCTTCATCTGTATATGTATACTGAATTTCCATATTTGTTATCATATCATGGAAATCAGCACTAGCTACGGTATGATCTAGCCAAGACGTTGAGCCCCATGCTCTGCACTGACACATGTGTAACTACTATGAGGGAGCATGAGCTGAGAAGAGATAATTAGATCATGCTCACCACAGAAGTTAGTCATATGACTAGCAAACAGAGAGTTACTCATGTCCTTCAGATTAGCATTCCAGTCCCCTATTACAGAGTAGCAGGTGGTATTTAGTTCTTGTAAAAGAGCACTTAGCTCTCCAAGGCATTCCAGGTATTGTTCTTCATTTTCATTACATTGGTAGGGCAAGTACACACTAAGAATAACTACTTTCCGTTGGATATCTTCTATTTCTATACCTGTACACCATGGTAAATTTGTTACAAGTGGTTTAACCCGGCTGTCTAAAGAGTCCCTCCACAAAATAGCTACTCCTCCCGGTGGGTGACCTGCTACTAGACCATCCATAGCATCGGTTGTCGAGACCCCAAACCCATGAAAATTATCACAGATAGTACTGAGGTTACCCAAATCCTGTTTAAAATACCAAGTCTCCTGCAGGCACACAATATCACTGGTATTAAATACGTCTACTACATCAGGGCGTAGGAGAAGCCCTCTGTTGGTTTTAGGGAGCCCCCTACAGTTATAAGTAGCAATACGCAAATTGTTGGGAGATGAAGTAGACTTTATATCCATGATTAAGAGTTGTTGGGAGGGTGGGTTACCGTAGTTATAGAGTCCTCATTTGTTGGTACCGGTACCGGTACCTGTGCCCTACGTTCTCTCCACCAGTACACCGATGCTTCCTCTGGCCAAAGTTCTTCATCCATAAACACCTCGGGATTTGGACACTCACAGTTTATTCTGAATGAAATATATGTGTGCCTATCAGACCAGGGAATAATTGGTTCAACATCCATACTAAGACTGAGTTTATTGGAGAGATATTCTTTCAAGTCGGATGCCGTCACTCCTGGCTTAAAACCTGTCGCGAATACTTTGGCTATGCGTGATCTTTTCACTTTTTTAACTGTACTTATCCCCGTACTTTTATTTTTACCCTTAATCCCCTGATGCATAAAGTTCCTAGGTTGAATTTGCACAGCCATAGAATTCCTAACATTGTTTGTGGTACCAGTACCGGTACCTCCATTCAGCCTCTGTTCCCCCTCAGGTATGTGATGAGTTTTACCTTTGGTGGAATGTACCCTAAACCATTGTCCTTGAACAGTACCCTCCCCCTTATCATCACCTGAGGGTGGAGGCGTTGTGATCCTGTCGATAGGGGTTGTCGTCGAGCTCCTTCCCGTCGCAGGTGTTGTAGTGATGCCTTGCGCGTTGCCTGTACTTACAGCTACATTATAGGCCCCAGGTGTTGCTATACTCATTATAGCGGGTGTACCGCTTCCGACGCTCCTCACTGCAGGGTTGACTTCATTAATTTCCTCAGTGGCAGAAGTTACGTTGATGTTAGGCCTACCTCGGGTTGTCTCGTTGGTTCTACTCGTTATGGCTGTGGCTTCCTGTGTGATGGAGGAGTCGCCACCGGCACCTGGTGTGGAGCAGCTGGTGGTGGCATCAGTGATTTCCCCTGTGGCAAAGGTTTCAACAGAGTTAGGCCTCCCTCGGGTTGTCTCGTCGGAGTCGTCGCCGTCGGTTCTGATCGTTGTGTCGTGGACAGTTGTGGATGTGGCCGTGGTCTCCTGTGTAGTGGAGGGGGCGCTATCTGATGTAGTGCGGCTGGTAGTGGACACTGCAGGTGTGGTATTTATAGGCTCTGGATTATTGTCATTTACAGATGCAGTAGGCCTAGGCCTATTTGAGGGAAAGCCACCTGAAGATATTAAATTTCCTTGGGATTGGCTGTAGTCCTCAATCACTAGCACTCTACTACTCAGATCACCAGTTGCACTCAATAAGTCCTTCATACAGTCATTTTGGGCTGAGGAACACTTTCTCAGATTAGAAACTTCTGACGAGTTTTCTTGATCTCACTAAGGAGCACAGTAACGTCAACATGGTCAAATTGGATGGGTGGGAGTTTACCAAGGTTATGGGCAACAAATGTGGGTATATTATTACCTTTTTCCAGAATCAGCTTAATTATGTCTTTAATATTCTCACTATTTTTGTTGGGACCCTGTCTTTTCCTGTTCCGGTCACTATTGTCGTCAGCACACAGTTCAAACAGTCTATTCTTGGAGGACACAATCACTTCCTCATCATAGAATTCAACACACAATTTTGTTAACACGTCAGTACTCAGAAAATTGGATTTATTAGTCAGGAAACACAGTAGCTCATCGATAATAAGTCCATCTTGGGAGGGGTGAGTTGGTCCCTGGCTTGAGATTGTCTCTTTGGGAGCCATGTTGTTGTGATCACTTTTTGACGGCACTTTATTTAGAGTAAATTCACACACTCCATTAAGAAACTACTATGTCCTTTATCAGAGTGTGAACACTAGGTATTCATGCACCTATGTAACAGGTAGAATACTTGCTGGATGGCCCATTATGTGGAAAATGTGAGGTGAAAACTGGAGTCTAATCACACCATCACACCATACTTCATTGCGCTTCTAACGCATGAAGCGTACACCTTTCCCTTCAAGGTGAGTAGTGGCAAAAGTTCTCTAAACTTTCCCCAGCCGCATCTTATTCTGGCGATATTGGCGGCTTCAGCCCCACCAATGACAGAGATGGTATCACCTAAGTAGCAAAACTTGTCCACCATCTCCAGTGCTTCATTGTCAAAGTTAGCTCTCTCGAGCCGGTCATTGAATACAAGCTCCCATTTGCATACTATACATACACATTTCTCAATTTCGGACTTCTTCCTTGGTAGAGGTCCCTTTGTTCTAGTGCAGCGCTTCCTCCTGTGATGTACCCAACTGCGACAGACGCTACACTGTAATTACTTCGCGCCCACCCCTTTTCTGCATACTGCGTATGGGTATGCACCACTTTTTTCTACCTTTCCTAGCCATACTCTACTGTGTAAAACCTTGGTTTTATTTATATTAACTCTTAATCCTTTACTTGCCATGCCCTCTCTCCATCTTCTGAACTTGGCCTCGGCATCCCGCGCACTATCTGTGATAAGTACTAGGTCATCTGCGTATAGCAGATCCCAGGGGAGCCCAACTCTGAAATCATCAGATAGTGCCTTCAGAACCATAACAAAGAGGAGAGGGCTTAACACAGAGCCCTGGTGGACTCCAACACAAACTGTAAACTCACTCAGTACACCTTTCACCCTCACTGCCGTTCGTGAGTCCTCGTATATCTTTATTATGACACGCACCAGCCACTCCTCTACGCCAAGTTTTCTCATAGCCCACTGCACAACTTCTCTGGGCACCCTATCAAAGGCCTTCTCCAGGTCTACAAACATAAGATACAGATTCCTATACTTAACCTCTTAACTTCGCAGCTATAGTAATTGAATGTGCCCACGGTGCGAAGGTATTCTGATTCATTCCTCACTAAAATCTTTAATTTACCATATATATAATTAATATTTACCCATATGTGCCTATTTTACTTTTAATATGAACATATGAACATGGGAAAGCAATAAAACAAGTGGTAACAGCAATTGGCTGGTAAAAATTGTATATTTTAGCCCCGTGGTCGTAATCTGGCCTTGAGCAGTGAGAGACTAACACCCTCACTCTCTCGTGTCTCGTGTGGCACTGAGAGACCAGGGGAGCTTTCAGACTGGCTTGGAGGGTCGTAGTTACACTCCTCCACCCTCCTCCCTCTGTCCCACCTGTCCTCCCACGAAAATACTTGATAAATATCGGGAATAATGGAGAAAATACCTGATAATTGAGGAGGGGTGAAAAAAAGGGGGGGGGGGCACATGTGTAGGAGTGGTAGCAAGTAATGGAGGGAAATTATCTCACCTAAACACAAATTTATTTTTGTTTAGTGCCACTGGGGTGTTTTAAATGTTTTTTTTTAGGCTTTTTGGACTCTTCCCGCAGCCGCCCAGTAGGACCTCTTAACCTCTGAAGTGCGCACGGGGGTAAATGAAAACGTCCCCCTGTGCTGACGTATTTGAGGTTTTTCGTCACTAAAATATTCATTGTACCATTAATAGCATTAATAATTATCCATATGCGCCTATTATGGATTGATTATAAAGGTATTAACCTGAAACAACAATAAAACGAGTGAAAACAGCGTTTGGATGGTCAAAATCGGAGATATAGCCCGCGAGTTGTATAATGTATGGGTGAGGCAAGCTACCTTCCCGCCAATTTTCCCCAAGGCCACTGCGACACAGTCGATCGATACTCTCTCTCTCTCTCTTGCACTCGATGGCCATCAGTGATGACAACACCCTGCTTGCAACTCGCTAATGTTAGCACGAAAATATACCTCAGAATAAGGGAATAATAGGGAAAATAGGTGATAACTGAGGAATAGGAGGAAAGTGGGGAAGGAGGGGAGGTAGAGGACTGAGATTTTGCATGGCCCAGGGGCCAAACAAAAATAAAAAAATAAAAAAATAAAAATAAAAAAAATATTTTTTTTCGATGTAAAAAGTTGATTTTTAGTTTTACTTACTCCAGAGAGTCTTCCCGCAGTCCGCCGGGGGAACTCTTAAGAGTCTTCCCGCAGCTCCCGGGTTAACCTCTGAAGTGCGCATGGGGTGTATGAGACACCACACTCCTGTGCTGACGTATTTGAGCTGTTCCCATCACTAAAATATTTATTTTACCATAAATAGCGTTAATACTTATCCATATGCGCCTATTATAGGTTGATTATAAAGGTATTAACCTGTTACAACAATAAAACAAGTGGAAACAGCGTTTGGATGGTCAAAATCGGCGATACAGGCCGGGAGTTATGTATGGCTGAGGCAACCTCCCAGCCCACCACTTTCCTCCACCTCTGGAGAGAGACTGTCGATCGATACTCTCTCTCTCTCTCTCTTGCACTCACTTGCTAACAGTGATGACAACGCCCTGCTATCAACTCGCTAATGTTAGCACGAAAATAGACCACAGGAAAAGGGAATAACAGGGAAAATAGGTGATAACTGAAGGAGGGGAGGTGGAGGAGTGATATTTGGCATGGCCCAGGGGCATTTTTTTTTTTTTTTTTTTTTCCGGTGTTTTAAATTGATTTTTTATTCCCCTGACTCTTAAGAGTCTTCCCACAGTCCGCCGGGGGAACTCTTAAGAGTCTTCCCGCAGTTCCCGGGTTAAGAGTCTTCCCGTAGCTGCCGGGTTAAGTAGATATCTTTCCTGCAGCTGCCTGACTGCAAGGTGGGCCCTTATGTTTTGCCACAGACTTTGTCAATGGTGTCAAGAAGACTATATATGTTCAAGGAAGTTCCATTGGCTATTTACATAATTTGTCTATTAGCGCCCTTATTCCTTTCCATATCCTCCAGTTTATTGCAAAACCTATCGTTGTATTCAGATTTATTCAGTAGCCATACTTTTCTTTTGGGCATGTATACTTTCGTTCGCACAGGATCTCGCCTTAAGCTCAAGTCACAGACTAGGAGCTTATGTTGGGAGATACATTCTTCGCACGGGATGACCTTTACATCCTGAACAAAGTTCCAGTCTTTCCTGTTCACTAAGAAGTAATCTATCTGGCTACTGGTGCCCCCAGAACTATATGTGATCAGATGACTCAGTCTTTCCTTGAACTTAATATTACACACAACCATGTTGAGTGCAACACAGGACTCCAATATAAATTTGCCTTCTAGATTTCTTCTTCTGTACCCTTTCCCACCATGCACACATTTGTACCCATCAGCACATGCTCCCACATACCCATTTAGGTCACCACCTATGACTAATATCATACTCCGAGAGGCCTTAAGCGACACTAAGAATGTCGCTCCAAAAGGCCTCTTTCTGCTCTCTCTTTAATCCAACTTGTCACGATCACATTTATAACTCTTTCACCAACTTTCAATTTCAAAAGAATCAATCTCCCATTTATCTATTTATCACAATCACACTCTTCTTACACTCCTCAGATACCAGTACACCCACTCCTCCTTTCGGTTTTCCAGATTCATCCCCCGGAACCGCACTTCGTGCGGAGCACTCGGTCTTTTATTTTTTTTTATACGTATCTACTGTATGTATGTACTGATAACCGTAGCCAATGTAGATTAATAGATTTAATGAGACTATTATCGCCGGGAAGAGGAGGATGGCTGATTTACGACAATTCAGACTTTTGTGGAGCTGCTTTCATTAATTTCATTGGGTGAAATTAATTGGGGCAAGATGCCCCAAATCTTCACAGAATGGTGAATAGCTTTGAGTTTTTGGTTAATGACAGTGAGGGAAGACCAACTCGGTTGCCACCGCCCCCAAATCAGTGACTGGATACTGTATTTAAAATCCTCTGTGGGGATAGAGAACCGGCCCTCACACTCCTGTACAGCCTCCTTTGTAGCTGTGTCCTCCTCCTCATTGCTCTGGATCCCCACATGAGCTGGGACCCAACAGAAATTAATCTTTTTGTATCTAGATGCTAATCGATAAAGACATGCCTGTATGTCCTGAACTAATGGATGAACAGGGGAATAAAATTTAATGGCAGAAAGAACGCTCTGCGAATCAGTGTAAATAGTTAAATCCGTTCCAGCGGAGTCGCTTGCCACTTTCAAATCTTGGATAATAGTATATGCCTCCGCAGTAAACACAGAGGCAACCCCAGGCAATCGAGCAAGGTGAGTGGTGTCCTTAAAAAACAACCGCACAACCCACACCAGATGCCATTTTTGACCCATCAGTGTACAATGCCAGTGAAGATTTATGGACTTGGGAGTGATCCAGAAACAGAGCCTTCGATGCAGATGGAGATAATCCCGCCTTGTAACCGGGAAGAATGCATACTGACGGAGAGGGTAGAACCCATGGGGTAATCGAGGGAAACTTTACCTCCCTTATTAAAACAGAGTTCAAATGAGTGTCACTCAACACTTCCATCATGCAACTTTGGAGAGGCTTGGGGAAGTTTTTACGTGCCTCATACCGTGGAAGGAAACGGTTATCAGTGACCGGACAATAAGCAGGATAATCAGGGGAGCTGCGAATATTTAACATTAATTGTAAACCAAGCTCTTCCCTACGAAAATCTAGAGGCAATTCCCTTGCCACTACATACATGCTTTCTGCAGGTGATGTACGGAAAGCACCTGTGCATATCCGCATGGATGAATTGTGTACCGGGTCCAACAACTTTAAGGTAGACTTGCTTGCTGAAGAATATATCTGACAGCCATACTTCAATTTTGATTGGCATAGAGCATCGTAAATCCTGAGTAGGGATGAACTGTCCGCACCCCAGAACTTATTACTAAGTACTTTCAGGGTGTCCAAGACTATCCAGAGTGAGCCCTAGGAAATTGACTTCACTCTCCTATGGTAAAATATTACCATTCAGAAGAAGGTGGGCTACAACTGAAGTTTTATTCCTTGAAATTTTATTGCCACAGTCTTCTGAGGGGAAAAAGTGAAACGCCCCTCATTAGCCCACTGGACTGCCAAATCAATGGCTTTCTGCAAGTGTCGTCTTGCCATATGGGGATCGGCCGCTGAACAATATATCGCATAGTCATCTACAAACAATGAACTTTGCACCAATGGTTCCTTAGAAACCCTCGCCATAACACCGTTTACAGCCACTATGAAACAAGAAACACTTAATACACTCCCCTGAGGAACCACCTCACACTGCAGAATTTTATCAGAAAGACAACTCCCGACCCTAACACTAATTTAGCGAGTGCATAGGAAGCTCTGGAGAAAGAACAGCATTTTCCCTGTCAAGCCTAGCTTACACAATTCTTGCACAATACCGGAGCTCCATGTTGTACCATAGGCCTTATGCAAGTCAAAGAAAACACCAAGTATATGTTTGTTTAGAAATATAGGCATTAGGGTGGCCCAAAAACAAAAAGTTTAAATTGTCATTCTCCACAAGGCTGATCCTGTTCCATATCACAACGGGAGTTTGCATGCAGAAAATCATAAATATTTTACTGTATTTAGAGGTACCAACTATATGTAAATTTTTCGATTTTGAAATAAAATATAAATATTTTTTACTGAATTTATTCTTGGTTGTTGCCATTATGTATGACAATAACTATAAACAATGAAGAATTGTGTGTTAATTGTAATAAATATAACATAATAAGGCAGAAACAAATCTTTGAATTGTAATGCGTAAGTTGTTAGGACCTCTAAACATGCTCCTATATCTCCAATTTTTTGCATGTAGGGTCTTGTAGTCATATGTAACCAAACTAGCCTTGTAGAGCAGCATATTATTAGAACAAAATGATAGCCCCATGTTTTTGGGCCACCCTAATAGGCATTCTGGAATTTTGTTGTGATACACAAGAGAGGAGGAAGGGTAAACCTTTTCTTACGAAAGCCGAACTGAACCGGGTAAATGTGATTTCCAGCCTCCAATCACCATACCAACCTATTAGTTACCATTTTCTCAAACAATTTACATAAACAACTGGTCTATAGCTTGAAGCAAGTTTCGCATCTTTCCCAGGCTTTAGGATAGGAACAATTAAAGACAATCTCCAACTCTCCGGCAATAGTGACGTTCTCCAGACTTCATTGAAAATACACAACAAAAAACCCAGAAAAGCTTCTGGGAGATGCCTGAACTTTTCATAATGCACGCCATCCTCTCCTGGGGCAGAGGAGCCGGCATTACGCAGAACATGAATGAGCTCCTGCATAGTGAAAGGTGCATTATAAACCTCCGAATATCGGTTGGTCGCACATAAGGAAGGGATCGGAGCACGCCCAGAAGGACCTGAGACCTCGGCAAAGTGACGAACAGGAATATTAAGAGACAATGACAGGATCTAATGTTACAGTAACACCCACTTGAAGGCAAGGAGAGGGACTAAGAACAAATTTCCAAGAAAGTTTCGTGATCTTAGCCCATACTTTATTGATAGGGGTCCTACATGTTACAGATCCGGTATACTTCTGCCAACAATTCTGTTTAGCTCTCCTAAAATAACTGTTTTTTAGCTGGAGTTCTCTGGTATATAATGTAGTTCACCTGAGTCGCATTGTTCTTGTATCTCCTGTAGCAAGTGTGAGTGACACACCTCAAAGCAGTACATATATTATCCCACCATGGAACCACAGGTCTCGAAGGAGTTCCAGTTGATTGTGGACTAGAAATCAGTGCACTGTTTTGAATTAAATCTACAAAGTACTCATATTCCACTATGTGTGTGTCAAAGGAACTCAGATCTGGATTCCCTAAGAATAATTCAGAGAATGCGTTCCAGTCTGATTGGTCAACACACCACCTAGGAGGAGCAGTTGGAGGTAGACCAGTAAGAGTATCTATGATGATAGGAAATGGTCAATTCCATGCAATAACTGACAAACCGACCATTGTAAGGAGAGCAAAAGATCCGAAGTGCATATACTAACATCAATGGCAGAATAACTATTAAGATGTAAAGTGTGGTGAGTAGGGGACCCATCATTGAGCAAAGATAAGTTGTTCTGCAGAACCTTAGCTTCAACTTGTGACCCGCGCTCATCGCAACCACCCCACAATTGGTTATGGGCGTTAAAGTCACCCAACAGCAAAAATAGTGGATCAAGCAGGTCCACAAGGGACTGAGTTAATGGGCTCCCCTGGAGGGAGGTATGTATGTATGTATGTATGTATATACTCAGGCACATACCCCATTGCTGGGGGTGGCCGACACGAGACAGAACCCGAACAGAAACAACATTTAAAGTTTCTATTCTCAGGGTCCGGGACTACTTTCGCGTTCCCTCGCCCGTTGCTCTGTCTCGTCGAGTAGGAGAAATATACAAGGGGAGGAGGATTCCTAGCCCGTTGGAGGGAGGTAGAGAGAACAAATGGTATACATTTTGTCGAATAAGACTCTTACTGCACATGCCTGTAATTCAGTTTGCAGGGAAATTGGACAATTATGAACACTCCTTTTCACTATAATCGCAGTTCCGCCTTTGGTGCGAAGGCCCAGAGGGGAAGGAGAACTGTAAAATTCATAATTTAGACCTGGGTTGAAAGGATATGACCCCAATTTTGTTTCCTACAAACAGAGGACATCCCAGTCATAAAGATTCTTTAAAACCGATAATTTCTCACAATTTGCACAGATACCCCTTCAGTTCCATTGTAGAAATTTTGGCATGTTTGTCGTCGGTTACACTACCAACCCCTTTAAGAGAGGAGACATCAACATCAGAGGTTAGTGGTAGAGACTCTTTTTCAAAGTGTCTTCGGGAAAGTCTGCCAAGTGATCAGCACGCCGCTTCTTTTGATAAACCTTAACTTGAGCAGGAGAGTACTCAACAACTGTTCTTCCATGCTAACTCCCTGCCTAGGCAAACTCTTGCATCTGTCTTTCTAACGTCTTTCCTTCTTGCTGGAAGTTTGCTCTCATTCAACCTGTTCCAAAGAAGGGTGACCGCTCTCAATCTTCCAACTATTATCCAATTGCTCTCACTTCCTGCATCTCTAAAGTTTTTAAACCTATTCTTAAATCAAAATTTCTTAAGCAATTATCTTCCCATAATCTACTTTTAGATCGCCAGTATGGTTTCATTAACCTAACAAGTGCGCATGGGGGTAATTGAAAACGTCCCCCTGTGCTGACGTATTTGAGGTGTTTCCGTCACTAAAATATTCATTGTACCATTAATAGCATTAATAATTATCCATATGTGCCTATTATGGGTTGATTATAAAGGTATTAACCTGAAACAACAATAAAACGAGTGAAAACAGAGTTTGGATGGTCAAAATCGGAGATATAGCCCGCGAGTTGTATAATGTATGGGTGAGGCAAACTGCTTTCCCGCCAATTTCCCCCAAGGCCACTGAGACACAGTCGATCGATACTCTCTCTCTCTCTCTTGCACTCGCTTGCCATCAGTGATGACAACACCCTGCTTGCAACTCGCTAATGTTAGCACGAAAATATACCTCAGAATAAGGGAATAATAGGGAAAATAGGTGATAACTGAAGGAGAGGAGGAAAGTGGGGAAGGAGGGGAGGTAGAGGACTGAGATTTTGCATGGCCCAGGGGCCAAACAAAAATAAAAAAATAAAAAAATATTTTTTTTTTTTTTTTTTTTTTCGATGTCAAAAGTTGATTTTTTATTTTACTTACTCTCAAGAGTCTTCCCGCAGTCCGCCGGGGGAACTCTTAAGAGTCTCCCCGCAGCTCCCGGGTTAAGGGTGGCTCTACTAGTGATTTCCTTGCTTATCTTAATAACTCTTGGTCATCCTCTCTTCGGGACTTCGGTGAGACATTTTCTATTGCGCTAGACATATTGAAAGCCTTCGATAGAGTCTGGCACAAATCTCTAATTTCCAAACTACCCTTCTTCGGTTTCTATCCCTCTATCTGTGCCTTTGTCTCTAATTTCCTTTCTGACCGTTCCATAGCTGCAGTCGTGGACAGCCATCGCTCACTTCCTCAACCTATCAACTCCGGTGTTACTCAGAGTTCTGTTCTGTCTCTAATTCTCTTTCTAATATTCATTAATGATCTCAACTGTACCTCTAGTCCCATCCACTCATATGCCGAGTGACTCTACCTTACACTATTCAACTAGTTTTTCACAACAACCCTGTATGCAATCACTCCAAATGTCATGTGATGAGGCCATAGAATGCCTATCTTCTGATCTATCAGAAATTTGTGATTAGGTCAGAGAAAGTCTTGTTACTTTCAATGCCTCCAAGACCAAATTTCTCCCTCTATCTACCTGTCGCAATCCTCCACAAGTCTATCAATACTTTTCAACAATACACCAATCAAATATTCATCTTTTTCCAATATTCTTGGTGTATCTTTTTCATCCAACCTTTATTGGAAAGATCATATTACCGCTCTTGCTAAAACAGCTTCCCAGAAGTTAGGTGTGCTCAAACGTCTCCGTGGGTTCTTCACTCCCGCACAGCTTCTTGCTCTGTATAGGGGCACAGTATGCCCATGTATCGAGTATTGCTCGCATGTGTGGGGCTACACCCATACCGCACTTCTTGAAAGAGTGGAGTCAAAAGAATTTTGACTCATCAACTCACTTCCTCTTACTAGTTCCTACAATCTCTTTCTACACGATGCAATGTTGCATCTCTTTCACTCTTCTATCACTAGTACAACAATCAGTGTTCTTCAGAGCTCTCTCAGTGTATACCCCTTCCCTTGTGGCGAGTGCGAGGCACTCGCCTTTCAACACAGTCCCACCCCTATTCTGTCCAACTCTCCAATCCAAGAATTGGCACATTTTCTCAGTCTTTCTTGTACTAAAGTGGTGAACTCAGGAACTCTCTCCCTCAGTCAATCTTTCTTTCTTCCTATGACTAAAACTGCATTAAATTTCGTGTGTCCAGACATTTTGACCACAATGTCCGTTGAACTTGGCTCTCTGTTACTCTTTTGGCTTTGGGGGAGACACTAGTTACAGGTAACTTGCCTTTTGTCGCCTTCATATACATAGGAAATAATAAAATTGCATATTATAACCTGCTAGTAGTGTAAGGACAATTAGATTGGATATAGTTTTCAATAATATTTATTAATGTATTATACCTATTTGTATGACAATAATTAGTACTATTAATTTATAATTACTTTGAGGTAAAAGCGCCAAATATTGTAATGAATAGTTCTGGAATAGAGGCCCATGAATAATCTATCATATGGCCTTCCCTTGGATTGTGCCCCATTGAGTACCCATTTCTCTCACAAAAACATTAGGCTATCATGGTGCAGTTGGTAAATATATGCTTAGATTTTTATCCAGTATTAATGAATGGACTAAATCTTTAACCCCCACTTTACCTAGCTCCTTGACGCGGTGTGGGGGCTTACGAGTTGACAGTTGGGGCGGTCAGGAGTTATTCGACCACTCCACCTGCCAACTCCAACTAATTTTGCTAGGCCCTTTCCTTCTCTTACTATATGTTTCTCGTTTCTCACTTCTTCTGCCATCCTCTGGGGAAGCCAACCAGAGGGTTGATCTCCTCCCCTGCTACTTTAGGAGTCTCAATCCTCCCGTCTCTTCTGGGGGTTTGCCCTGTTCCCTTTCTCCCTTTCCCGATTACTGCTCCAGGAGGTTCTAGTATTGCCCAGAGTTTCGCTGCGGTGTTCATGACCTCAGTTGAGTTCGCAGAGTTCCACTTGGTGACAGGTGTCGCTGGTGAGGGCACGAAAAGCTTGTTATTGGGGACTGGGCGCGGTGGGGTTGCCTCGGGGTTGCTGACTCCTTTCTTTCTTCAGTGTATGTGACAGGTAACAATGCCGGCCCCATCCTTTATGGGACAAAGCAGATTGCGGATAAATATACGTTTATTCAAGTATGTCAGGTTAACAATGTTCCTAGCTCGAAGCTGGGGCTTATCTCATGCAAATGGCCATGATCTGATTGTCCTGGCCCTGCGGATGTCAACCTTTCATTGCCAGGTGGCACCTACCAACCGCAGTATCTTCTCATGCCGTTTTTGTTTTATTTCTTATGGTGTATATGTTTCTGCTATTACGCATGCGCTCATGGCAGACTATACTGACCATTCCGACACGGCAATTGTTTTGGACTCACCGGTAACCGACTCTGGCGATCCCCCGACTTCTTCTGATGGCCGTCCCTCTCCACGTTCTACTGTAGTTACAATATAGCCTTATGCAGTGCCTATTGAGCAAAATTGTTCTACAAGAGGCAAAGCGACTTTCTGCAGAATTTTCTGTCTTCCTGCAGAATGTTCTTCACGAATTATCCTATGACTCCCTGCATAACATGTTTAAGTCTTTTGGTATAGTAACTCGTATCAGAATTCGTTTTGTAGACACCTGTGGGTCTGTAAATAGGTGCTACATCTCCTTTTTGGAGAACTCCTCTGCTGCAGCTGCCCACGAAGCTGCCCTGAATCTGCTTTCCGCTGGTTGCTGCAGTTCTAAATAGCTGCAGAGTTCTGCTAATATTGAGGATAGTGACTCCGATTAAGTGCCAAATGTATTCGACGGATTTGATGAAACTCCAGAACTACAGTGCCTTGCTCCTCTACCTAAATGGTATGTAGCGTACTGCAATGATGGCGAACATAACTTCATTAAGGCACATCAGTATTGGCAGAGGCAAGTCGGAGTCATCCCAAGGGAAAATCTTAAGTATGGGAAAGGTATATTAATCTATGCTAACAACTTAGTTCAGGCTAGGATGCTATCCAATCTGCCTTGTTTGTCTAATACTACGTTTAAGTCAATCCAGGCCCACAAGTCCTTTAACTTTTCAAAAGGGATTGCATTCAGTGAGGACCTGCATGCCTTTCCTGAGGAAACCATTTTATCTATTGTGTCCCGAGTCAGTGTCCTCTGCCTGGAGGCTGAAGGGTAAGACAGTGTTACTAATTTTTTTTGGGTCCTACTTATCTGATTCTGTTGAAATTGGACCATTCACCCTGCGAGTTAACACATTTTATGATCGGTCTATGCAGTTCTACAAATGTTTTGAGTATGGGCACTTCAAGAAATACTATCTAAACGACATCCGCTGGGACTGTTGTTCAGTGTTAAGCAATCATGAAGCTTTGAAATGTGATTCAAATGCATACCACTGTCGGGGTGACCACCCTCCTTCTTCCCGGCATTGCGATGTTTATAAACTTTGAAGTAGACATAGTCGATCTGGCAAATATGCAGCATATTAGTTTTGGTGCTGGTAGACGGGAGTTGCTGTTCCAGAGGAAGCCTGGTACACTTTCATATGCTTCAACAGTTGCATCATCTGCACCTGTTCCCCTCTCCGAAGTAACAACCCAAGACAAAGTCACTGGTGTTTCTATAATCTCGAAGTAGCAGTGGCAGGTGCCGAGTTCGAGGATGAGAGGGGTGCCGCACGTTCATCTGGAGGTAGCGTTAATTCCTCCCTCAGGTCTTCCTCTGTCTCTGGGAAGAGTGATTCATTGGGAACCAAAGTAGAAGCTCCAACAACAAAGATTGAAAAGAACAGGGCTGTCCATATGCAAAATAAATACTAGGTGCTCCAATCTTCACAAAGGCATTCTTCACTGGAATGCTCTAAGAAGCGACCCAAATCCGAGGGTTCCCTCTCGCAAGGGTGGAGCCTCTCCAGCTCAGGTTAAGACTTATCAAAAGAAGCGGCATGCTGACTCACTGTGCAAACTTTCCCGAAGACACTTTAAAAAAAGAGTCTCTACCACTAACCTCTGATGTTGATGCCTCCTCTCTTAAAGGGGTTGGTAGTGTAACAGTTTCTCAGTTATTGCATGGAAGTGACCACTTTCCTATCATCATAGATACTCTTACTGGTCTACCTCCAACTGCTCCTAGGTGGCGTGTTGACCAATCAGACTGGAACGCATTCTCTGAATTATTCTTGGTAAATCCAGATCTGAGTTCCTTTGACACACACATAGTGGAATATGAGTACTTTGTAGATTTGATTCAAAACAGTGCACTGATTTCTAGTGCACGGTCAACTGGAACTCCTTCGAGACCTGTGGTTCCATGGTGGGATAATATGTGTACTGCTTTGAGGCGTGTCACTCGCACTTGCTGCAGGAGATACAAGAACAATGCGACTCAGGTGAACTACATTATATACCAGAGAACTCCAGCTAAAAAACAGAGTTATTTTAGGAGAGATAAACAAAAATTTTGGCAGAAGTATACCGGATCTGTAACATGTAGGACCCCTATCAATAAAGTATGGGCTAAGATCACGAAACTTTCTGGGAAATTTGTAACATCAGATCCTGTCATTGTCTTTTAATATTCCTGTTTGTCACTTTGCTGAGGTCTCGGGTTCTTCTGGGCATTCTCCGGTCCCTTCCTTATGTGCGACTGTCCGACTATTGGAGGTTTATAATGCACCTTTCACTATGCAGGAGCTCATTTATGCTCTGAGTAATGTCGGCTCCTCTGCCCCAGGAGCGGATGGCGTGCATTGTGAAAAGTTCAGGCATCTCCCAGAAGCATTTTTTTTTTTGTATTTTCAATGAAGTCTGGAGATCGTCACTATTGCCGGAGAGTTGGAGAGTGTCTTTAATTGTTCCTATCCTAAAGCCTGGGAAAGATGCGAAACATGCTTCAAGCTATAGACCTATTGCTCTAATCAGTTGTTTATGTAAATTGTTTGAGAAAATGGTAAACTATAGGTTGGTATGGTGGTTGGAGATTGGAAATCACATTTACCCGGTTCAGAACAGGTCTATCCTTCATCGTCTCTAGCGTATCACAACCAAAATCCAGAATCCCTATATTTCTAACAAACATACACTTGGTGTTTTCTTTGACTTGCAAAAGGCCTATGGCACAACATGGAGATCTGGTATTGTGCAAGAATTGTGTAAGCTAGGCTTGACAGGGAAAATGCTGTTGCTTATCCAGAGCTTCCTATGCACTCTATCGTATAAATACGATAGGCTATGACTCTTTTGTGATCCCGTATGTCTCTGTGACGTCACGGTCGTTCCCACTGCACGGATTAGGACGAGTAGATCGTATATTATATGATTGTAAGTAAGTTAAGATTGTAAAGGCCTAATATGCTATTAAGCAATATTAAGAACATAAGAAAATGGGAGTCTGCAGAAAGCCGATTGGCCTAAGCAAGGCAGATCCCCTACACCAATATTGATATGGTCTTATGTTGTATATATGAATTTATCGTATATATTCATATAATTTATCGTATAGAGCAACCTAGATGCGGTACGATAATTTAGGGTCCTGGTGTTTGCCAAGGCAGCAAGGTGTGCCTCTGAGGAAGACAGCTCAGAGCCTTCACGAACACCAACCAGTTAACATCTAAATTCCGCCTTCAGTTGATCACGCTATTGTGACGCATGTCGAGTATGAGCATGCTGTACAGAACGCCCAGTCAGGCCCCACTCTCGCTAGGATCGTCAGGGCAGGAACTTTGGCTGTAGTCTGTGTAGAGTTTCCTAACTTAGTTTATGTGAGCCGTTGTACTATAAGTATTATAAATATGTATTTTGTTTTCATCTGAGTCAACGAGTTCTATTTTATATCATTAGTTATAAGTATTGTGTGTGGGACTTATATGTAATGATGAGAGGAGAGAGAGAGAGATATTACGTAACGGGGACCAGTGAGTGCGCCACGCGGGCAGATAGGCCTAATTCCCTCCTCCCTCCTCCCTTCCTCCCTTTCAGCGCGTGGGAAGTTCTTTGTCGATCCCAGATTGAGAGAGAATATGACGTCATGATTGCCAGTGGGCGGTCCTTAAGTAGTTTGAGATATGCCGCTAGAGGGCCGAGTATAAAAAGAGAGGTTCTTGCCACCATTCTTCAGAACTCATCAGGCAAAGCGACTTCTCATATCCCTTGCAACTATCCATATTCTTCCGACTGATGTGAACTTTCTCTACTCTCTGAACAGCCTATCTTCTTCTCTTCTCGTCCCTGTTTAACCTCCATGACCCCTTTGGTGCAGATTTAGTCAGCCAAAGTATTATCGCTTGAGTTCTCACGAGATAAGTGCCTGTTAGATAGCCTATTTTTGGAAGGGTTAACTAGAATAGGATTGATTGATGTTTGTTGCACTCGTATATGCATTTCCCTGTGTGCGATTATTCATGTTCCTGTTTTCTGCTGGTTTAGGCAATGCTAGACTGGGATAGGGTTTCTGAGTTGTGATTTCCTATGAGTACTAGGTTGCGGTTGAACCAGTACAATTGCAACGGAGACGTGGAACGCCTAGGTGGTCTTTCTGACTGTGTACCGTGGGAGTTTAGCACTGTGTTGCGAGTGAGGGCTTTTGCCTATGCCACCCAACACTGTGTTATCTCATTTGCTTGACTTTGAGAGGATCGCCAGGAGAGAACCAGATACTAGTGATCTGGATCTCTCAAGAGAGCATCCCGTCAATTACCGTAATTTGGCCGCACAGTCTTAAGGACCTCGCTAGGCTACGAGCCGCTTGCTCAGCCATTGTCTCTTAACCTTAGATATCCCAGCTAGACTTTGCTCGACCAGCAGATACAGTATAGTATTGAAGCTTCTCCTTATGTATATTATTGTTTATGCACTATTGATTTCATGTGTGGCACGCTTAGCTGCTTCAGAGATTAGTGGCCCACGAGCACAATCTTAGTAGGCTATTGCCAGTGCATTGTCGGAGTACTTCTTCTTAATGTTTGCCATATCCTATTGCTTATTCTTATAATTCTTCTTATGTCAATTTAAAGCCTTTAATTACCAGTGAGTTATTCATTAAATTGCTGTTCAAAATCCGATACTTACTTCTTATGAGTATTCGAGAAGCATCTAACTTATCAGAAGATTCCTTGCTTGATGCTCGAGGACTATTGTTTAACGTAACGTAATAGTGCCGATCCGAAGTAGAGGGTGGAGGACTTCTTAAGTTCTTAGTTCAAGGGTGGATTACTTCGGCTTCGGCCAACACTATTCTTTAGTGTTGTAGTACTTTCTTCTTTGTTTGATTGTTGACCAGACTAGATAACTCCCGTCTAGTTATTAGTCTGTTGTGTGAAACGCTAGTACCGAGTTCTTGTATACCCCGTTATAGCAGATAGAACTCTGGAGTGTAGTGGCGTTTTTTGTTCGGCTGGCAGTACTCTGGGGTTGGGATCGTGTGTTTCCGTTGTGGCAGCGAGCCATACTCGAGTCCTGTGTAAGAGCCCTAGTGTACCCGAGTGCCCGGTCGTAACAAATGGCGACCTTGCTTAGGATTTTGTGAACAGTATAATTTTTTGCAGAGTTGTACAACATTTGTTTGTTCGTACTTTAGCGTACATATTGAAGAATATTTTTTTTTTTTGTAAGGCAATTAGGAGAGCATTTAAGAGACTCCAGTTAATTTAGTAATTAGTGCTTGCATAAGGGAGTTTAACACTTTTGTCTCGAGAATTTTTTGGTGAACTTCAGTATGTCGTGCCCTAGTACTGACGAGGAGCGAGAGATGCTATTTGAGGAGGTGCCGTTAGTAACTAGTGAGGAGGATGCTAGACTTTTTGTGAGTAAGCAGTACCACGTGACGGAGGAGAGGCTGACTGGGGTGAATGTTTATGGCTTGCACCTGATAGCCAAGGTTTTGGGTCTATCCAATGTAGGAGGGATGTCCAAGGGGGAGCTGATTTCCTGGGTGTTGCGTGGGCGACATGGGGTTTCGGAGGAGAGGGCGTTTGGGGGGGTTCCTCCCCAGATCCCCTCTCACTCGACTCCCACAGTGCCGTCCACTCAGTTGCCGGAGGTTAGCACTCTCCCACAGAGGGATGAGAATTGGAAGATTGGAGTGCCCTCGGGCGGTGCGTATGGTGGTTCCCCAGTTCTTGCCCCCCCTCCTTCAGTAGTGGCAGCTCCCTCTTCCGGCCTGTCTCCTGAGATGATATTTAAACTCGAGCTTGCTAAAATGGAGAATGAGGCTAGGAAGCAGGAGATGGAGAATGAGGCTAGGAAGCAGGAGATGGAGAATGAGTCTAGGAGGCATGAGAAGGAGATGGAGGCTGAGTCTAGGAGGTATGCAATCGAGGCTGAGTCTAGGAAGTATGCGATTGAGGCTGAGTCTAGGAAGCAGGAGAATGAGACTAGGAGGCACGAGGCTGAGCTTAGATACGACTCCGAGAAATATTGTGCTCAGATAGACTTAGATAAGACTCGTGCAGAGTCGACAGGGATTCGGATGGGCCGGGAGGGCCAAGTAAGAGAACAGTCCTTGTCTCACTTAGTAAAATTGGTGCCGGCATTTAGTGAAACTGAAGTCACAGAATTTTTTAATCGTTTTGAGAAGAAGTGTAGGGAGCATAATTGGCCTGAAGAGAAGTGGGCAGCTCTGGTCTCCTCAAGACTTACGGGTAAGGGTCTGAAGGCTTATGATGCACTGCCTTTAGAGTCTTGCATTGACTACCCAGAATTGAAGAGAGCTGTCCTACGGGCATACGAGTTGCAACCAGAAACATATCGATTGAAGTTTCGGGGTGTTACAAAGACTAGGGAGGCGACCTTTCTTGAACATGCCCGGGACTTAAAAGATGCACTTGCTAACTGGACACGTTCTGAGAAAGCTGAGACGGCCGAACAGTTGACTGAGCTGTTTCTGCTCGAGCAGTTTTATAAGTGTACTGGTGCAGATATGACTTTAACTATTAAAGAAAAGAACCCAAAAACTCTACAGGAGGCAGCTGAGATGGCTGACCTCCGGCTATCGCTAATTCGTGGGTGCGGGTCTGCCCAGCGTAGTGAGGCAGGTAACAAGGGGCGTGACGCCCCACCCCCCCGAGTTAGTGATATACATTATGCAAACAAGTACAAGAGCTATGATACCAAGACTGACCACAAGACTAGTACCGTCCCATTTAAGAAGGGGCCGGGCCCTTCCCAGTACCAAGGGAAGCCCAGAGGGGAGTTGGAGTGTTATCATTGTCATGAAAAGGGGCACTTTGCAAGAGTCTGTCCTAGCAAACCACCTACAGCAGCTGTGTCTTTGGCCTGCAACATTGGTGTGTCTCCGAAGTTTTCTGAGTTTGCCCGGGGCAGTTCGTCAGAGGCTGAGGCACAGCCAATGCAGAAGCACCTGGGAGGCTCGAACCCTGCTCAGGATGTTTTTTGCGACCATAGAGGACGGGGTTGCGTGATGTGGGCGGGGCGCAAGCATGGAGTAGAGGTCTTGCGTGATACAGGTGCTTCCCAGACTCTGATGAATAACTTGACTGGCTACCCTATAAATGTGGCTCGGGTGGTAGTGGTGCAGGGTATTAATGCAACTCGGTCATACCCGCTGGTGCGGTTGGAGTTGGAGGTGGATGGTGTGACACGTGAATTGGATGTCGGGATTGTGGAGAAACTGCCAGTGGAGGGCGTTGACCTTCTTCTCGGCAACGACTTTGCAATGCCCGCTTCTGAGGTTCTACCCTTAGTCGTTGCCGAGAGGACGGCCGACGTGAGTAGGGAAGAGCAAGAGTGTGTCGAGCGGTGCCAGGCACAACCCATGGCGTGTGCTGTCACCCGAGCTCGGGCAGCTAAAGTGTCACAGCCTAGTCCTCCGTCTTCAGACCAGCAGAGGAACGATCAACAGGAGGAGGCTAAAGCTGGAGTTGGTTTTAAGAGTTTTGACTCGGCGGCTCTTCTGGATGATTCAGTATTGGCACCTATGTTAGAGTCTGGAGAGGCCCCAGGACCTGTCACAGCTAGTGAGGAGGTAGGGCAGGAAGAGACTCCGAGGCAGCAACGTTGCACACGGAGAGAAGAAAGGGTTGCTCAGTTTGATATTGGGGAAGGACTTGGGTTGCTTCGGAAGCATCTAGACAAGTTGGTTCCCTCAGATATTTGTAAACTGCAGTTGGAGGATCCGGAAGTTCAGAAGTGTGGTAATGGTGCTGTCGAGATTAAACACGAGGACGGGGAAGCATGTCATGTGAACCTGTTGGAGGAGTTTGTGAGGCAACCACCTGAGCAGCCTACTGTCCCTGCGTTGGTCTGCCGCGGCCAAGGTGGAGAAGGAGAGGGGGGCAGTAGGGCACAGGTGGAGGAGAGTAGGGATTGTTATGTCTCGGCGGAGCCGTGGGCGGGGGACACGAGTCTGGTGGCTGTGGAAGCGCTAGAGCACCTGCCTGAGCAGCAGTGTGCAGCACTCCAGCACCAGCTCGGTTCATACCCCACGGGTCGTGCCGAGCCCCTGAGTCTCACAACTCGGGCGGTGCAAGATGTTCCACGGGCAGGTCACGTGAATGTTGAAAGACCGTTAGCCTCGTTGTTTCGGTGGTTCAAGGTGGGCGACGAGGCTTTGGCATGGTTGCCAGGTCAGGGTCGACCCATGGCTGCCAAGGGTGGTGGTCAAAAGGAGGACATTGAGCAGATTGGTAAGGTCGGCTGTGGTATCGCAGTGCCCGGTCGTCGCATAGCCTCCCAATGCTGCTCTAGTCTAATGCAACAGCCCTACCATAGACCGACTGTATCTGGCCATGTCGCTGAAAGCGGTGATGCTGCGCAGGCAGATGTCGTCACAAGGAATGTGGGGGTGCGCATGTACGGTATCGGCGGGGAAGCCTTAGCAATAATGAACTGTGGGAGTGACTGCACAGGTGGTACTGATTGTCCCTCTCATGACCTGGCTGTTCTAGGGACGAAGGTGGAGAAGGAGGGAGACTACAGGTTAGAAGCTGCGGTCTCGGCTGGGTTGTGGGAGGGCACTAGGCATGTTGTTCGTGGAGATAGTGCAAGGCTCAGTTTAATTCCCTACCGTATAAATCCTGCTCGACAGCCTATGGTGCAAGCAGAGCTGGATTACGTGTGGACGAAGGGTCTGAGGGATAAGGAATGTCGTGAGTGGTCGTTGCTTGTAACTTTGTCCGAGCGTGCTAAAGAGGTATGTGGTTTTGTTGTGGACGGGAGTACCTACCAGTGCAATGTTGTGCCTGACGGACTTAAGAATGCACCAGCAACGTGTCAGAGCCTGATGAATGAAAGTGAAAAGGACAATGATGCGCTGGGGCATTTCGAGATCTATGTTCCAGCCTATGGTCCGGTCGGTGTAGTTTACCCAGATCATTACCCTCTCGAGATCTTGGACCAGTTTCACAATCGGAATATGAGGCTGACCAGGTGGTCACTAAGGTTATTGGTATATAACCTGGACATAAGCCATATTGCCGGTTGTGACAACGAGGTTGCATGTGGTCGTTCAGGGGTATATGATCCTGGGTAGATTGACACACGGGTAGCCTCCTGCTTTGGTTTGAGTAGTATTTTGCGCTTGGTGCTTGTTGGCTCGCGGTTGTAGCCCAGCGTATTGGGTCGTAAAGCAGGATTGTTGAGCGTTTGGTATAGAAGAAAATAGGCTGCCCTTATAGTGCAGCCGGAAAAAAACATATTAAAATATAAAAATCATATAAAAACTCTTTCTTTTTTATATAGATAATTGTATAAGTTTGTCATAGCCTATAGTGTTTGAGTAGTCCACGAACTATCAAACGGCTGAGCTGCTGTAAGCTCGCTCTGGGAGCATGATATTATGTCTTTTACTATTGTTGGGAGGAGTTATGAAATGTGAATTTTTTTTTTTATATAAGATGTGTTTTAGTGATAAACTCAGCGTTGTTTTAGTGCCATGCGGTCGCTGGGTGTGAGGGGTTTGATGGGGTTCTGTATATCAGATTTTAGCTCAGGGTTGAGCAAGTAAAATCTTGGGGGAGGTGTGACGCATGTCGAGTATGAGCATGCTGTACAGAACGCCCAGTCAGGCCCCACTCTCGCTAGGATCGTCAGGGCAGGAACTTTGGCTGTAGTCTGTGTAGAGTTTCCTAACTTAGTTTATGTGAGCCGTTGTACTATAAGTATTATAAATATGTATTTTGTTTTCATCTGAGTCAACGAGTTCTATTTTATATCATTAGTTATAAGTATTGTGTGTGGGACTTATATGTAATGATGAGAGGAGAGAGAGAGAGATATTACGTAACGGGGACCAGTGAGTGCGCCACGCGGGCAGATAGGCCTAATTCCCTCCTCCCTCCTCCCTTCCTCCCTTTCAGCGCGTGGGAAGTTCTTTGTCGATCCCAGATTGAGAGAGAATATGACGTCATGATTGCCAGTGGGCGGTCCTTAAGTAGTTCGAGATATGCCGCTAGAGGGCCGAGTATAAAAAGAGAGGTTCTTGCCACCATTCTTCAGAACTCATCAGGCAAAGCGACTTCTCATATCCCTTGCAACTATCCATATTCTTCCGACTGATGTGAACTTTCTCTACTCTCTGAACAGCCTATCTTCTTCTCTTCTCGTCCCTGTTTAACCTCCATGACCCCTTTGGTGCAGATTTAGTCAGCCAAAGTATTATCGCTTGAGTTCTCACGAGATAAGTGCCTGTTAGATAGCCTATTTTTGGAAGGCTTAACTAGAATAGGATTGATTGATGTTTGTTGCACTCGTATATGCATTTCCCTGTGTGCGATTATTCATGTTCCTGTTTTCTGCTGGTTTAGGCAATGCTAGACTGGGATAGGGTTTCTGAGTTGTGATTTCCTATGAGTACTAGGTTGCGGTTGAACCAGTACAATTGCAACGGAGACGTGGAACGCCTAGGTGGTCTTTCTGACTGTGTACCGTGGGAGTTTAGCACTGTGTTGCGAGTGAGGGCTTTTGCCTATGCCACCCAACACTGTGTTATCTCATTTGCTTGACTTTGAGAGGATCGCCAGGAGAGAACCAGATACTAGTGATCTGGATCTCTCAAGAGAGCATCCCGTCAATTACCGTAATTTGGCCGCACAGTCTTAAGGACCTCGCTAGGCTACGAGCCGCTTGCTCAGCCATTGTCTCTTAACCTTAGATATCCCAGCTAGACTTTGCTCGACCAGCAGATACAGTATAGTATTGAAGCTTCTCCTTATGTATATTATTGTTTATGCACTATTGATTTCATGTGTGGCACGCTTAGCTGCTTCAGAGATTAGTGGCCCACGAGCACAATCTTAGTAGGCTATTGCCAGTGCATTGTCGGAGTACTTCTTCTTAATGTTTGCCATATCCTATTGCTTATTCTTATAATTCTTCTTATGTCAATTTAAAGCCTTTAATTACCAGTGAGTTATTCATTAAATTGCTGTTCAAAATCCGATACTTACTTCTTATGAGTATTCGAGAAGCATCTAACTTATCAGAAGATTCCTTGCTTGATGCTCGAGGACTATTGTTTAACGTAACGTAATAGTGCCGATCCGAAGTAGAGGGTGGAGGACTTCTTAAGTTCTTAGTTCAAGGGTGGATTACTTCGGCTTCGGCCAACACTATTCTTTAGTGTTGTAGTACTTTCTTCTTTGTTTGATTGTTGACCAGACTAGATAACTCCCGTCTAGTTATTAGTCTGTTGTGTGAAACGCTAGTACCGAGTTCTTGTATACCCCGTTATAGCAGATAGAACTCTGGAGTGTAGTGGCGTTTTTTGTTCGGCTGGCAGTACTCTGGGGTTGGGATCGTGTGTTTCCGTTGTGGCAGCGAGCCATACTCGAGTCCTGTGTAAGAGCCCTAGTGTACCCGAGTGCCCGGTCGTAACACTATTGTGCCTCTAATCACAATACACTGACAGCAATACAAACAGCTACACCATCACGATGCTCTCATCGACGCCATGACTGACTGACAGATACGCATAATATTCATGTCCATTCCCATGTAATAATTTATTCTTTCTTTCACTTGACTTGAGTCTCGGGACCGGTGTCTTGCCTCCCCATTGTCCGCCATATTGGGTAAACGTTCTCCCTTGCCTCATTGCCACGTGGAACTATTGGTGAGTTAATTCCTGGCTAATATTAACCCTTATAACCTTACCCTATATATAAATTATTATGTGAGACCTTTGGATATAAATTAGCTTGTTTCAGATTGAATTCAATTTAGATATGGAGTAGTTTTAATTTCGATTGATTTTATTTCGATTCATTATAGTAATATTTAACTTCCATTGATAGTTTACCACATTGGTGCCCATACCTCGAGAATTGGCTACCAGTAAGGGATATTTAAGGCAATGAGCAAGGGGACATATAACAGGATGCAGGAACAACTCTATGATAATCTGGTAGGACTAGCCAAGCGGTGGTTAGAGCCGGAATGCAGGGTCACATCGTTGCACCTGCCCAAATCCTGCATCTCACCCATCATCTTCCCCCAATAATTTTCTTTTTCATTTCAGACTTCTTATGACTCATTACCTGACCTAACATTTTTTCTTGTTCAATGTGACCTTTTAGTAGGTGTTGCTATTTTGTGTGCTATTTTTTCTCCATTACATAGAAGTCCGCCAGTCGGCGTCTCTTAACTAGACTACTTTTTTGCCGTTGTTTTTGTAACATTTAGATACATAGCCTATAAGGCTTACATGCAAAATGAGTAAACAGGAAGAGACACCGTCTAGTGGGGTGCTGATGAAGGCCCCTAAAAATCAAAGGGCAGGACTTCGGGGAGTATTAAATAGGCTAATTGTAGACGTCAACACTTTCATCACTATTGCTAACCTCGAGGAATTAGAAGCTAGATTAGACAACGTCCAGGCTACCCACGGTCGTATTATGGCTCTGAGTGAGGTGATTGTGGCAGGCATGACAGAGGAGGAAGAGATAGTTACAGAGTGTGATAATCGCACCCTCTATGATGAACCTGTCTTTAGAGCGAAGCACATATTACAGCATGCTGTCGCAAGTAAGAAGGGAGGCGAGAATGAGACTCATAGAAGGGTTGACCCAAAACACACTGTGCACCTCCCAAAGCTCAATCTTCCTACATTTGGGGCAAATTGACTGAGTGGTTAGCTTTTTGGGACGTATTTCGGTCTACAGTACATGAATCCTCTTTGGATAATGTCCGCAAGTTTCACTACCTGAAGGGACAAATGGAAGGAGAGGCCTTACATTTGATAGAGGGTTTTGCGGTAGTGGGTGATAGTTATCTTGAGGCAGTACAATTATTAAAGTCCACATACGGGGATCAAGAGCAGTTGAAGATGGCCCATGTCGTTGCCTTGTTAAAGCTCGCAGAACCACAGTATAAGGTTGAGGAGTTAGCAAATTTTAGGGCAAATATGGAGTGCCATACTCGATCACTAGACACCCTAGGGCTCACCACACAGGAAATGATAGTCATTATCTTACGTCAGAAGCTTCCTATGGCAATATTTGACAAGGTTAGATCATTTGATCTGGGGGAGTTCAAAACTCAGTTCAGTAAGGAAATTAGCAATCTACAGTTGAACAAAGGGAGAATGTATGTGTCGGGGGAGAGTGAGAATGTGGAGATGAGGGGAACTGTAAGCATGACGGTGGGGACTAAAGGAAAGAAAGAGGGTACATATAAGAAACCTGCTCAGATTCTATGCAAGCTATGTAACAACAAACATAAATGGAGTTTCTGTGTAAAATATCCAACAAATGAGACAAAACTAACACAGGCAAACAGATTGAAGCTATGTGTAGGTTGTCTAAGTAAGGAACATGGTAAGCAGGGACAATGTACTGCTACATACTTAAGGCCCTGTCGCCACTGCAAAGGACATCACTTTGATAAGTTGTGTCCTACGGCAGATAAAGTCAAAGACGTCAAACCAGAGGGTACTGCAACTGTGACACCTAGGTAGCATGCAAGACACCACTATATTGCCCACAATACAGATTCCCATGGAAGGTAATGACAGTAACAAAGTTTGTCGGGTACTTCTAGATCAAGGGGCTCAACGTTCCTTTATAAAGAGGTCCGTATTAGTGGGACTGAAGCACCGAATCGTAGGGGCTGAGACTCTTCGATTGCAGGGCTTCACAGGGGTTACTGACAAACAAGACTATGAGATAGTGGAGATTTCATATTACTACCGTAAAACCCGGTAATTTATGACATGTATCGTAGTAAAAACGGAATTTGAAGGTAAATACGGGGAAGAGCAAGGTTATGGTCTTCGAAAGGGGTGAAGTCACAGAGTGTGAGATGAAGCTGAACGGTCAGGCTATGGAGATCGTCAACTCTTTTAAGTATCTGGGCAGTGTGTTGAGTAAAGATGGGACTATGGATGAAGAGGTGCGGGAGAGGGTACAACAGGGGAAGAGGGTTGTAGGAACGCTAAAAGCAGTAACAAGAAATAGGGTGGTCAGTATGGAAGTGAAGAAGTCCTTGCATGACAGTGTGGTAATCCCGACACTGACTTACGGAAGCGAAGCATGGACGTTGGTTGAGAGACTCAGACCAAGAGTGAGAGCAGTGGAAATGAATTACTTAAGGAGTGCGTGCGGAATTACATGGAGGGATAGACAGACTAATGAGGAAGTAAGAAGGAGGTGTGGTGTGGAGGTAGATGTGCTGGAAAGTGTGAAAAGGAACAACTTGAGATGGTTCGGCCATATGGAACGTATGGAAAGCGAGAGAATGACTAAGAGGGTGTACGAGAGCGAGGTAGAGGGGGAGAGGTAGACCGAATATGAGGTGGAAGGATGGAGTGAGGAACTACATGAATGAAGGCGGTGCTGGTTGGGGGGAGGGGCGTCGACTGACTGGGGACAGAGGTGCATGGGGGCAGTTCGTTCGTGGCCACCCCTTCGGGGATCACGGCGTCAGGCAATAGATAGATAGATAGATCGTAGTAGACACCCTACCAGAATATGTATCTGTAGGAGTGAAGAAGGTGGAACACGCATTACGTAGGAAAGGGGTTAACTTGTCAGATCCCATGGGAGATCAGAGTGAGGTGCATGTTCTACTTGATGTGGATCATTATTATGATGTAGTATACCCTGGATTTAAAAAGATGTGTGGTGTAATTTTAATTCCCACTAAATTTGGCTATTGCATGAGCGGAAAGGTGCATACTACACAGTCAAAGGTCCTGGTCGACACGGTCTCGATATTAAGAGTCAATGTAACCGCGGCAGAGGAGTTGGGAAGGGAGGATTCCCAACCTAGTGACCGTAAGATGGCTGCCGAGTTCGACCTGGAATAACTGTGGAGATTGGATCACATAGGCATTAATCCTATGGAGACTGATTATGACTTGGAAGTTGCGCTGCAAAGGTTTGACGAGTCTGTGAGCTACTGTGCCTCAGACAAGCAATATAAAGTTCGTTTACCCTGGAAGAACAGTGAGATAAGCCTGCCTACCAACTATGGTTTGGCATTAGGTTGCTTGCGCGCATTACAGCGTAAATTAACTAATGAACCGAGCACGCGCCAGGCGTATGACGATGTATTTCGGAGTTATGAAGATAGGGGCTTTATTGAGAGAGTCGATGTCAAGGAACCGATTAAGAAGGGTAGGGTTCACTATCTGGCCCATCATGGGGTGAGAAAAGACAGCATCACCACACCAATATGGGTGGTGTATGACTGCTCTGCCCACCAAGGTCAACAACCCAGTCTAAATGACTGCCTGCTGACAGGTCCGTCCATGGTATCGGACCTGTCCCAACATCTATTGCGGTTTAGGCTGGGGAAGTACGCATATACTAGTGACATCGAGAAAGCATTCATGATAGTCAAGGTAAAAGAGGAAGATAGAGATGTTACCCATTATTTTATTCTAGCTTTAATTAGACGATTTGATGCACCACACACAGAGTAGTTCGGATTGCAGGGCAAGTGAGTGGGGGAGGATGAGAAGGGGTAGGTGGTGTGGGGATTGGTGATGGTTGAGGGCCTAGCTATGGTGTGTGAGGGAGTCCTGGGGGACTCAGAGGAGTCGAGTTGCTTGAACTCCTCGTCCTCCATGGCCCTCTTGCGCACTGCGGTCCCCTTCATAGTGTGGGGCTTCGAGGTCCTCTCCCTGCACTGACCAGTCCCCGGCCCTGAATGGCACTGCCTACGCCCTCTTCTCCTTGATGTGTGAGTCAGGGTCCCTGGTTTCCCCAGAAGAGTTCGGGTGCATCTCCTCCTCCACTCTTCCCCTATAGGTTAGGGTTGTCTGTGGTGTTGGGCAGTCCCCCTGTGATAGGGGTGTCTCTGGTGATAGCTGTCCCCCTGGTATCTAAAAGGGGTGGGGGGGACCCCCCCCCCCCCTCGGTAATAGGGATGTCTGGTGATAGCTGTCCCCCTGGTATCTAAAAGGGGTGTGGTCCCCCTGTAATACGGGTGTCTCTGGTGATAGCTGTCCCCCTGGTATCTGAAAGGGGTGTTGTCCCCCTGTAATAGGGGTGTTTCTGGTGATAACTGTCCCCCTGGTATCTGAAAGGGGTGTGGTCCCCCTGTAATAGGGGTGTCTCTGGTATCTGAAAAGGGTGTGGTCCCCCTGTAATAGGGGTGTCTCTGGTGATAGCTGTCCCCCTGGTATCTGAATGGGGTGTTTCCGGGTGGATGGGACTCGATAGCCTTGGCGGGCAACCTATCTAGGGGAAAAAACCCTACACAAATTACCGATGGGCGACACACTAATCGGTGCCACTTACAGGTGGCGATTTTTTTAACATACAACATAAACAACAACCCGCTTTCTTTGGTTCAGCGACATTAGCGACTCTGAAAGTCCGGTCATAATCTACCGTTTTCGGGTTGTACTCTTTGGGGCAACATGTTCACAGTTTTTGTTAAATGCCACAATCAAAAAATATCTAGCAGATACTCGTGAGGACACAAGTAAACTATCTCGCAGATTATATATAGACAATTTGCAGGGTTCTAGCGATAGTCAGGATAATTTGTTATATACATACTGGCAAGCACGCAGATTGTTTACAGATGCACATTTATTTCTCCGCGAGTGGGTTACTAATAGTGAAGATCTTCAGAGTTTGATAAAGGTGGACGGTACGGCATCTCCTAACCAGGAAAAGTCCAGAAATTTGGGGATGATCTGGCAGCCTAAATATGACATACTAACTTTTCAAACAAGGTCTTTTGCTCAGCAGACGGGAGCGCACACAAAAAGAAGTCTGTTGAGCAAAGTTGCGCAATTTTTTTATCCTTTGGGTCTAGCATTACCCGTTACCATAAGAGCTAGGATTCTAATGCAGGAAGTTTGGAGACGTAAAATAGGATGGGATGACAGTTTGCCCGAGGACCTGAATGACCAAGGGACATTGTTGTTGAATGAGTATGACATCCTATGTACTAAACCTATACCTCGGCGTTCGGTGATGTTATGTTACACACGTTTTGCGATGCTAGCGCCACGGCATACGGGGTAGCCATATATGTCGTTACTTCATTTGGGGCACATTTAGTTACCGCCCGGGCTAAAGTAGCCCCGGTTAAAAAGGTAACTATCCCTAAAATGGAATTGACTGCCATGCTGCTATTAGCACGTCTGGTGCAACATGTACGCGCAGCATACGAGAGCGAGTTGAACATTGAAATCGTTCACGTTTGGTGCGATAGTCAGGTTGCACTCAACTGGATACATAGCAAGAAGTCTCTGCCAGTTTATGTGAGAAATAGGGTAGATGAGATTAGGGCCCTATTGCCAGACGTTGCTTATCATTATGTAAATACAAAAGACAACCCTAGTGATCTCATAACTAGGGGTATAACGGCTAGCCAGTTAGTGAAGTCCGAATTGTGGTGGCATGGTCCAAAGTGGCTGCTCCATGAAAGTGAATGGACAATTTGGCATGCTGTTGGTGAGGGACTTCTGCCACTGGAAACAGTGGCAGTTACAGCCCAACCAAATGAGCCACCGGGTCCAATAATAGAGTGGGCAAGATTCGGTTACTATAATAAACTAGTCAGAGTTGTCGCTTGGGTGTTACGATATGTATCCAATATCAAGCTTAAAGTAACGGGCCAACTCTGCAACAGGGGTTACAACATTGATGCTCGTGAATATAAAGCAGCTGAAGTAACTTTGATCAAGTGGGTTCAAGCAGAAACCTTTTCCAATGAATTAGAATCTTTGCAAAGCTCGAATAAGACTATAATGCCCAACGTAGTGCGTCAACTAAGGTTGCACCTAGATAATGACCTCATCAGGTGTGAGGGTCGCCTGAAGTGGTCGGATGTAACGGACGGCACAAACCGTCCTATACTTATGCCAACAAGACATCACGTTACTGATCTATTGATCATACGTGCACATAGGGAAGTAAAACACTACGGGGTATGTCATATTATATCAAATTTGCGTCTCACATGGTGGATACCCAGAGTTCGACAAGTAGCTCGACACGTAGTAAGAAAATGTGTAATATGCCAGAGACTAAAGGGTAAACCATATGCAACTGGACCAGATCCACCTCTACCTGAATGCCGTGTAAAGCACATAGAGCCTTTCCAAGCTGTAGGGTTAGATTACACAGGAGCATTGAAGACGAGAGAGCATGAGAAGGTTTATATATTATTGTTTACCTGTGCAACGTCTCGAGCAGTACACCTAGAACTATGTGATAATATGTCTAGCGAAGAATTTATGCTGGCATTTAGACGGTTTTGTGCCCGTCGTTCATTCCCTCAACTCATTCTTAGCAACAATGCTCCCACTTATGTCCAGGCATCAAAATATCTAAAGGATATGAGTAGTGATCCTACTATCATCACTTTTTTGGGAAAGAAGAAGTGCGAATGGAGGTTCATTCCAGTTAAGGCACCTTGGTTTGGTGGAATGTGGGAACGGTGTGTCGGCATAGTGAAGTCAGGACTCAGAGCGGTAGTAGGACGTGCTCTATTAAAGAAGTGAGTTGACGACAGTCCTCACAGAGATAGAGGCAGTCGTGAATGATCGCCCACTCACATATGTGTACACCGACCTGCAAGAACCACTACCATTAATGCCAGCTCACTTGCTATATGGAAAACCATTGACTGCGTTTCCATCTGATTTCCAATCCATAGTAGAATTAGAGGATCCCTCGTTGTACTCTGAGGTAGCGGTCTCTAAGAGATACCAGTATATATCGAGGATAATAGAAGATTTTAGAAAATGGTGGATTAATGAATATCTGCTAGCATTGAGGGAAAGGAGTGTTACACCCTCTGGTAGACCAACGGCACCTACTGTTGGTGAAGTAGTTTTAATTGAAGAAGATAGTCCTCGTTTATACTGGAAATTGGGCCGCGTGTTGGAGGTATACAAGGGGGAAGATTCTGTAGAGCGGGTGGCTCTATTGAGGACGGCCACTGGAACTACTGTTCGTCCTATCACACGTTTGTACGCTTTGGAGCTCGATTCCACTTTACAATCGGAGACTCCACCTGTTATTGCTGGGTCCGAGAATTCTCGAAGTAACGACTCACCTCTTACTGATGGTGATCAATCTCGGACCGGGACGCGTCCCAGAAGCGCTGCTGCTGGCGCCGTCGACATGTGGCGTCAGAAGATAGCCTCTAGGCAACTTTAAGTTTAAGATGGGGTTCAGGTATTTTTTTGTGGGGGGAGTGTATCGTATAAATACGATAGGCTATGACTCTTGTGATCCCGTATGTGTCTGTGACGTCACGGTCGTTCCCACTGCACGGCGTAGGACGAGTAGATCGTATATTATATGATTGTAAGTAAGTTAAGATTGTAAAGGCCTAATATGCTATTAAGCAATATTGATATAGTCTTATGTTGTATATATGAATTTATCAACTCTGCGTAAGCAGAGTTTGGTATCGCCCCCCCCCCCCCCCCCCCCCAGTATAGTGGGTACCACACGAAAAAAATGTCTGTCGTCGTCGTCGTCGTCCGTCTGTCTCGGAACTCCTCCTAGACTGTTGGACGGATTTTCACCAAATTTCATACGAACATTTGTTGCGTGAATGCGAACGTCAGTCAAAAAAGATTTTTTTGAATTTATGCAATAGTTATGATTTTAGGTCCAACATTTGGTTTTACCCTCCCCCCAGCAATGATGGCGTTCTGGGGGCGAAAACATCTCGCTACGTATTTGCTAGGTTAAGTTAGTTTAGTTGGCATTAGAAGTGATTGTAGTAATATTTGGATTGATGGTGATAGTAGTATTGATGGTGATAATAGTAGTGATGATGGTTGTAGTTGTATTGATGATAATGACAGTAGTGATGATGATGACGGTAGTAGATATGATGGTGACAGTAGTAGATATGATGGTGACCGTACTAGTAGTAGTGATGATGGTCATAATAGTAGTGATGATGGTGACAAGTAATGATGATGGTAGTGATGATGGTGTGAGTATTTGTGATGATGGTGAGTAGTAGTGAGGATGGTGAAAGTTGTAGTGATGACAATAGTTATGATGTGAAGATCATAGTAATGGTGATGATGGCAGTAGTAGTGATGATGGTGACAGTAGGATACATGATGGTAATACTTGTGACATTAGTAATGATGATGGTTATAGTAGCAGTGATGATGTTAACCCGGGAACTGCGGGAAGACTCTTTAGAGTTCGGCCGGCGGACTGCGGGAAGACTCTCTGGAGTAAGTAAAACTAAAATCAACTTTTTACATCGAAAAAAAATTTTTTTTTATTTTTTTTTTTTTTTGTTTTTTTTTTTTTTTTGGCCCCTGGGCCATGCAAAATCTCAGTCCTCTACCTCCCCTCCTTCCCCACTTTCCTCCTATTCCTCAGTTATCACCTATTTTCCCTATTATTCCCTTATTCTGAGGTATATTTTCGTGCTAACATTAGCGAGTTGCAAGCAGGGTGTTGTCATCACTGATGGCCATCGAGTGCAAGAGAGAGAGAGAGAGTATCGATCGACTGTGTCTCAGTGGCCTTGGGGGAAATTGGCGGGAAAGGAGTTTGCCTCACCCATAGATTATACAACTCGTGGGCTATATCTCCGATTTTGACCATCCAAACGCTGTTTTCACTCGTTTTATTGTTGTTTCAGGTTAATACCTTTATAATCAACCCATAATAGGCGCATATGGATAATTATTAATGCTATTAATGGTACAATGAATATTTTAGTGACGAAAAACCTCAAATACGTCAGCACAGGGGGACGTTTTCATTTACCCCCGTGCGCACTTCAGAGGTTAACAGTAGTAATGATGATTGTAAGATGGTGGTGATGATAGTAGTAATGATGGTTGATAGTTGTAGTATCAATGATGATAGTAGTGATTAAGATGGTAGTGACAATGGTGACAGTAGTAGTGATGATGGTGAGAGTAGTAGCGATGATTGTAATTGTAGTAGTGATGATGATCATAGTAATGGTGATGATGACAGTAGTCGTGATGATTGTGGCAGTTGTAGTGATGATGGCAGTAGTAGTGATGATGGTGATTGTGATTGATGATGGTATTAGTAGTGATAATGGTAACCCATCGCAGAGTTGGGTATGCCGTTTTGATTTTGGGCAAAACGGCACGTCTACTTTATTGTATATATTAATATAATTTATCGTATAGAGCAACCTAGATGCGATACGATAATTTAGGCTCCTGGCGTTTGCCAAGGCAGCAAGGTGTGCCTCTGAGGAAGACAGCTCAGAGCCTTCACGAACACCAACCAGTTAACATCTAAATTCCGCCTTCAGTTGATCGCGCTATTGTGCCTCTAATCACAATACACTGACAGCAATACAAACAGCTATACCATCACGACGCTCTCATCGACGCCATGACTGACTGACAGATAAGCATAATATTCATGTCCATTCCCATGTAATAATTTATTCTTTCTTTCACTTGACTCGAGTCTCGGGACCGGTGTCTTGCCTCCTCATTGTCCGCCATATTGGGTAAACGTTCTCCCTTGCCTCATTGCCACGTAGAACTATTGGTGAGTTAATTCCTGGCTAATATTAACCCTTATAACCTTACCCTATATATAAATTATTATGTGAGACCTTTGGATATAAATTAGCTTGTTTCAGATTGAATTCAATTTAGATATGGAGTAGTTTTAATTTAGATTGATTTTATTTTGATTCATTATAGCTTAGTAATATTTAACTTCCATTGATAGTTTACCACACACTCGCTAAATTAGTGTTAGGGTCGGGAGTTGTCTTTCTGATAAAATTCTGCAGTGTGAGGCGGTTCCTCAGGGGAGTGTGTTAAGTGTTTCTTGTTTCATAGTGTTTCACGGTGTTATGGCGAGGGTTTCTAAGGATCCATTGGTGCAAAGTTTGTTGTTTGTAGATGACTATGCGATATATTGTTCAGCTGCCGATCCCCATATGGCAAGACGACACTTGCAGAAAGCCATTGATTTGGCAGTCCAGTGGGCTAATGAGGGGGGTTTCACTTTTTCCACTCGGAAGACTGGCAATAACATTTTCAAGGAATAAAACTTCAGTTGTACCCCACCTTCTTCTGAATGGCAATATTTTACCATATGAGAGTGAAGTCAATTTCCTAGGCCTCACTCTGGATAACCATCTTACTTGGAAGGACCATATTCTTAATCTTAAGGCACGTGTTACACAGTCCTTAGACACCCTGAAAGTGCTTTGTAATAAGTTCTGGGGTGCGGACAGTTCATCCCTACTCAGGATTTAAGATGCTCTATGCCAATTAAAATTGAAGTATGGCTGTCAGATATATTCACTGATAGCCGTTTCCTTCCACGATGTGAGCCACGTAAAAGCTTCCCCCAAGCCTCCAGATTCGTATGATGGAAGTGTTGAGTGACTCTCATTTAAACTCTGTGTTAATAAGGGAGGTAAGGTTTCCCTCTATTACCCCATGGGTTCTACCAAGGGTAGCAAGGACCCCAATGGAAATACGCCTAACGGCCTTATTGGGCTATCCTTAGTTGGAATTATGCAAGGCTGGTACATGTCATATTTGTAACAAACTATGTGGTACCAACTCTGTAAATTGCTAACTGAATAAATATTATTATTATTATTATTATTATTATTCTACCATCTCCGTCAGTATGCATTCTTCCCGGTTACAAGGCGGAATTCTCTCCATCTGCATCGAAGGCCCTGTTTCTGGATCACTCCCAAGTCCATAAATGTTAATCAGCATTGTACACTGATGGGTCAAAAATGGCATCTGGTGTGGGTTGTGTGGTTATTTTTTAAGGGCACCACTCACCTTGCTCGACTGCCTGGGGTTGCCTCTGTGTTTACTGCAGAGGCATATACTATTATCCAAGCTTTGAAAGTGGCAAGTGACTCCGCTGGAACGGATTTCACTATGTACACTGATTCGCAGAGCGTTCTTTCTGCCATTAAAGTTTTTTCCCCTGTTCACCCATTAGTTCAGTACATACAGGTATGGCTTTATTGCTTAGGATCTAGACACAAAATGATTTATTTCTGTTGGGTCCCAGCTCATGTGGGGATCCAGGGCAATGAGGAGGCGGACATAGCTACAAAGGAGGCTGTACTAGGGTGTGAGGGCCGGTTCTCTATCCCCACAGAGGATTTGAAATGCAGTATCCGGTCGCTGATTTGAGGGCGGTGGCAATTGAGGTGCTCTTCCCTCACTGTCACTAACTAAACACTTAAAGCTACTCACCCTTCTGTAAAGATTTGGGGTGTCTCACCCATTCAATTAGGTAGACGCGCGGAAGTAGTCACAAGTATATGTCACAAGTATATGACACACAAATACATACAGTATTGCATAATGATCGCCCTCCGATGTGTGCTGTGTGTGACGAGGTAGTGTCCGTAAGCCACATTCTAACCTCTTGTACCTATTCCTCTGGCAGATGATCTGTAGGTTTTACTTTTCATTCCCTGGCTGAAATGCTTTGCCAAGATGCAGACGGTTTTAAACTCCGATCTTATCTATTGAATTGCGGTATTTTTATGATATTTAATTATTAATGTTTTTTATTCCTCTCCTGATGTTTTAATTTTTTGATGTACCGCTGACTGATCTCTTAATGTTTTTATAATTTTGATATCCCTGTACTGATATATTAATTTTTGCATGTAGCACTGAATGATCTCTGCAGGTCCCAGTGCTTGGCCTTTGTGCCTAAATTTTATCAATTCAATTCAATACTAAATCTTTAACTTTAATACTAAATCTTTGGGATTGTGTTCTGTTTTGGTATCCTGGATACTAATCCTGGGTTTATCACATGCATTCATTCATTTCATTAAATAATATCATTGCGAGTTTTTTGCTGCGCAAATTTGAGTAAATTAATTATATTCACTACATTTACTTAAAGTATAATTTTTATTCTTTGCAGTGGGATTATCCCTCTGCTCGTTGATGAAACATCCTGACATCCTGAGCATGAAGGAGTAAATTCATCATTTCAAGAATATGTTGATCCGGTCCAAAGTCCTTTAAGATTACTTGATTTAAGTGAAGAAAACCATGAAAATATTCAAGATGATGGAGAGATCTTGACTCATAAAGAAAACACACTGTCTTGCAGAGTTGAGTATATGGAAATTCAGCCTTCAAACAATGTCACTGTCCTTTACATCCTTCCTTACAGCCACACTTAATTACTGCACAACAGGCTTCTCTAGCAGGCGGAAGTGTTATTCAGTTGGGTTTCCATACATGTAGTACTGTGTCTCATGTCCATTCAAATTCTACAGGGCTAGGTAGCAATGGCTGCTTGATCAACGATTTGCCCCAGACATGGCCTGCTACATAGCCAACCAGGAGGAAATGCTGAGTCAGCGCATCCTGTGTTAGTAAATTTTCGATTTCTCGTTACTTTTGTATAAACATAACTTGCCTTGCACTATTGACATGCTTCTCTGAACTACCCGGGCCCTGTCGTATATTTTCCCTATATATCTTTCAATGGATGGAAGGATTGTAGCTATGCTTTCTGGTGCTGGAGTTGGAGTCAGGACAGACAGAGTAGTTGTCATTCCTTGTAAGCTTGCCAAGCAATCCAGGCTGAACGAATTACCCTTTCCTACAAATGAAGAGGTTATGTCACAGCCAATTAGTGCACGGATAGAAGGCAGAGCTAAGCATAATTGCTCACCTAATACATCCACAATCAGTGTAACAAAGATATCAGAAGGATCGTCCCGTACCAAATCTGACCCATAGACTGTCACATTCTATCTTTGATGCAAATCTTATGCAGAACTCTACATCTGTATCAATAGTCCTGATAAATATTTGTCTATATCCTCGATGTACCCCATGCGCAGCATGCAGAACCATGCAGGTGTCTGCCTCCTCATGTGTAGGATACACAGGAATAATTTTTCTGTTTGATAGGTTGGTGCCGAACATACTGCACATGCTCTTGACTGATCACCAATATAATGCCTGGAAACTATTCTTGGCTGACATGGTCACAGATAAATTGGAAGAGTTCTTACTTATTTTCTTTCTCTCGCAGAAATCCGTCCATTTACCAGGGAGTTTGTGTCATGCATTCACTCGTCGTCTAGTACCAAGTCCTCTTCTTTCTCTTGTGGCTGATTTCACACAATTTGTTTTGTACACATCAAACACCACATCAACACGTTTCACAGAACCTATAGCTTGACGCCTGATGCATTCCATAATATGGAGATGGTGGGGATTTACAATTACTGTGATTTTAATGCACATGAACTGAGAATACACATTGCAAGAAAATACAAATGTGCCAGGGGTAACCTACATAGCCTACATGTATTATCACAATACAAGAACTGGTAATTTGATGAAAGACCCCATTATACATGTTAACTTGGATTTTCAGAATGATTGACGTATTATACAACAATAATAATATTACTATTAGCTTCCTTGGGCCTGAAAACATGGGTAAAGTGACAAAACTCAACGGTCTAACTGCCATAGGAACCGAGACACTGCATATATTAATGCGATGTGGCGACCATTTTGAAAAATGGCTGCCACAGTCCCCAGCATGAAGATACAGATTGCTTCCAATCTATATAATGTTCCCATTGGGTCCTAGCATGAATGTACAAAGTATGATGGTTTGATTAAAAAGTGCACGATTTTCGCCTTATCCTCTGGACTATGAGGGCTGGTCCTATCCAGAGTGAGGTTTGGCATCCTCTACCCAACCTTAGCCATTTCCGTCTGTCTCTTTTACTGTCCTACTTTTCCCTCTGGGGCAGAGGGCTAGGAATCCTCCTCCCCCTATAAAATTCACCCATTGAACGAGGCAGAAAATATAGGTTTGAGTCCCAAACGGAAGAAGGAAAACCTAATATATAGTAGTGGCCCCGGAATCATTGACGATATGCCTTAAACAGTAATGGCACTCTTTTGAACCCCAGAGTCAGCTGTTCAAATCAACCGCCCCGGAGCGCAAGAGACCAAACATCGTAAGCGTACGCTCATAATTACTTACGCACTCGTCCTTATGATGCGGATGCCACTACGATAACACTAATTAAATAATAATGTAAGAAAAAAAATGATTAGAACTACTAATCTGCTATGCTTCCCATCGTGTGGATGGATGTTGATAGCTGGGTTTGCCCCAAGACACTGACGCGTCATTCGTCCTTCACCGACCCCCGTAATCCTGCGTTAATCTCTAACCGTTTTGGTAAGATGATCCTCAGGGTATTAGAGTGTTGAGCCTATAATTGGGCTTTGTAATTGGGGTTGTGTGGGACAGGGATCTGCCTTGCTTAGGCCAATCGGCTTTCTGCAGACTCCCATTTTCTTATGTTCTTATGTTCTTATAATATCAAGATAACCTAGAAACATCAGAAACGAATGGGAAGGGCATGGTAGGGAGGGCCGGATTCGTCAATGATTCCGGGGCCACTACTAAATATTAGGTTTTCCTTCTTCCCTTCGGGACTCAAACTTATAATTTATTAGTGGCCCCTCCATCATTGACGATATGCCTGATATCACAAGTGTAGAAGGGGACATTCGTGATAAATATCAAGCCACTAAC
Organism: Lithodes maja; assembly: GCA_037953745.1. Taxonomy (NCBI): domain Eukaryota; kingdom Metazoa; phylum Arthropoda; class Malacostraca; order Decapoda; family Lithodidae; genus Lithodes; species Lithodes maja. Next base: position 78,681 of record JBAKBP010001444.1, read on the forward strand.
AAAATAACAATAGGATGAGAATAAACCCAGTTCATAGAGCTCTAACTTTCTTTATTTTGTGATAAAATACAGTACAAATTGTAAAGAGGTTCAGGTAACGTACTCAGAAATATACCTGTGTACAATAATTCTTAAATCTTAGGATAGAGATTGCTGACAAATTGCACTTCATATAAACTTATCGATTATATGTACAAACAGATTACGTACATGAATACAACATATGTAAATGTTATAAAAAATAAAATATTTGTCTATGTATATTCTATTATACCATATCCAAAAATATTCTCCAACTCATGACTAACCTTATGATAATGAGTATAACAAAAATTATCTACGTAAACAAAATAAAAATTTTGTTCCCACTCTTGACTATGTTTCAAGTCCTCGAGTAACCTTAGGATAATGAGTATCACAGTGCACACACGCACTAACCACGTCCGGCGGGGGTGAGGGTCTTTAGCTATCACCCCCCCCCCCCCCCTCTTCTTATAACTAGCAAATAATAAAAAGCACCGAACCTTCAGACCCACAGTCTCAATGCGACACCGGTCATTAGTGGTTTATCTAGAGTAACACACAGGTAACGTGTTAAGAAGGTGTGATTTGACGCCCATAAATGCGTCTGCTGAATATCAGTGACTGAGTAATTCTTTAAGAATCTCAGTGATACTGCCCTCTTTCTTATATCATTAGCTCGCCCAACGGCTCCCGGATTACTTTCCCAGATCACATCTACTAACAAAGCTGCCAATTGCCGCTTCGTAAGACATTTACCTGTCTGATTTACCTAAAGAGCTCCCGGTTGGTTAGGCCGGGACACTCCAATATAGGTCAATAAAGATTTCACCGGCATAGCTTATGGTGAGCATCTCCTCTTTTGAGCGCCGGAACCTCAAATTCGGTAAACACATGTTCATTGTGCTCGTTTTTGGCAATGAAAGTAGGCAATGGCGCAATTTGAACATTGACATTGCGCCGTGCGAACCTAAGACAATTGGGTTCGTTGCTCATCGCCGCCAGCTCTGATACCTGGTTTCCTGTAGCCAAGGCCATGAGGAACACAGCCTTCTTCAAGATTGAATCAAAAGTAGGATTGTGACAATATTTCTAAGAATGAAGCAACGACAAGGCTTTGTCAATTGACCAGGTACACATGAGCTGGCAAGGTGGTGGGCGAAGCTTGAAGCATGCACGCATGAATGCCTTTTCCTCCGCCTGCGGTACTGAGATTCCTGTTAAATAAAAAAATGGAGCTCTGATGGCCGTCATGTGATTCTTTAGCGTAATGACTGGCAATCCTTTACGTTCAAATAAGTAGTCTAGGTATTTGAAAATTAAGGACACCGAGGCCACGGTCTGGTCAGTTTCTACGATCCAAGTAGTAAAGGCTTTCCAGTGTGATTGGTACTGACGTTGAGTAGAGAGAGTATATTGATTGATCAATTTATTGGTTACACTATCACCATAGTGGGCTAACCATTTGGCCTTCTGAATATCCACAAGGCAAAAGTCAGCGAGGTCTTTAGGTTGCTAATTGTCTCTTAAGTGGAAATACGAGATCGGGAGCGACACCGGGTTCTTGCACCACGTCTTCAATTGGGAGTACCACACCTGAGCCGGCCGCAGGGGCGCGATCATCGAGACTACGCCCAGATAATCCCGTAGTTTGTGAACTACTTGACACATGAGTGAAGCGTCTGGTGGCGGAAATAGATAAATGGAATTCCACTTGTTCCAGTCCGTCAGCAGTGCGTCTGGTCCTCCCGTCGGGGTTTGCGCCCGGCGCGTGAGGAAAAGAGGAAGTCTGTGGTTCTCCTCGGACGCGAATAAGTCTATTTGTGGACGGTATGGCTCTGCAATCATCCATTGAAAGACGGTGCTTGAGCGCCCATTCTACTGGTGTGCTCTGTCTCCGTGACAGAGCGTCTGCCCACACATTGGCTATGCACGGCAGATATGATGCGTGAAGATAAATTTTTAGCTTTTCCGCCAACATAAAGATCTCTTCCAACAACTCTAGCAACACTCGAGACATCGTTGACCCCTGCTTCTGAACGCATGTGACTGCATTCAGATTGTCCATTTGAAAGGCTATTGCTTTTCCCACTAGAGTTGAACCGTGAGTCTGAAGAAAAAATAGGGGAATTAGTAACTCTTTTGCATTGATATGAAACTCCTTAAACCGGGACCAAAGACCCTGACCTTGGTGACAGAGGTTTGATTGATACCCTCAACCCAGTGTTTCCGACGCGTCGGTGTCGACCCACACCGTAGGCGGAGGAGATGTCCATGTCATAATTGAATGCAATGTTTCTGGCCTTGCCCAGACTGCTAGTAAGTTGTGGATTAATTTCGGGATATGCCATGACTTGTCCGCCGGCAAAAGCGGAAAAAGTCTGTTTCCCTCCAAGATTAACCTCTTTACTTTCAACCGGCCTAACTTTATTGTTAGTTGAATCCAGTTGAGAGAGCCGACAAGGGACTCCCACACCTTCCTCGTGGTAGTCAGACTGTGGAGAAAACGAAACAGTTTCCTGCGAAACCTGTTGCGATTGTCCAGACTCTGACTGAGAGTTAGGTGCGCTGTGTCCCACAGCAGCACTACCCACTGAATTACCCTCGTCGGGACAAGATTTGACTTTGCCAAATTGATATTGAACCCCAGGGATTTGACATGGCGTAGAATGATATTGATATGTTTGAGGCATTGTATCTCGGATTCTGCTACCACCAGCCAGTCGTCTAAGTACCACATGATCGTGATCCCTTGCCGTAAGAGTGGTAACAGAGCCTGTCGGATTAATTTGGTGAATACTCTCGGTGCCAGGTTTAGACCGAAAGGCATTCTTTGAAAAACATAATCCTGATGCCTGATCCTCAGTGCGAGGAATTTTTGGAACCTTTTGTTTACTGGGACATGCCAATAGGCTTCTGTCAGGTCTAACGAGCACATCCAGCCTTTAGGCGGAAGAGTTAGCCTGATCTGATTCATAGTGAACAACCTGAACGATGGGTTGTGAATATGGCGATTCAGTTGAGACAAATCTACGACCGGCCTCATCTGAGCACTGTCCCTTATTGGCACGAGAAAAAGTCTGGACGTGTAAACAGGGCGAGTTGGATTGACCAGGACATAATCATTTATATTTTATATTTATATATATAATTTCTTGGACTAGTGACTCCACCTCTAAAGAAACAGGGTTGAATTCTAAAGGTTGACGTAAGCGAGGACCCTGGAGCCACCGCCAAGTGATGCCCTTGCTTACCAATGTCCCGTGTCGAAGTTTGCCGGGGCCAAGCCCGGTAACACGTCTGGAATTCTCCAATCCTGCAACTGGACTTGTCCGGCAGAGCAACACTCATATCCGACTCGCCCTTCAGGTGCCCCGGGAGTGAGAGAGCTTTGTGATGAACTAGTTTTTGACTGGGATGTGGATGGCTGAGAAGGCTGGCTGGAGGTAGAAGGCCGTGACTCCTGACCTGACTTACCCCTTGGCTGACCCGTATACCACTTCCCTCATCCTTTACCTTTGGGCTTACCCCTGTTGGAGCCACTGCTTCCCGGCTCGGAAGGAGTCTTAAAGGACGGAAAAAACTTTGCACCACTGGTGTGACTCTAAGGACTAAATTTTGGCTTATGAAACTTAGTTGACTCCTTCCTAGTCGTGGAGGCAGTTGTTCTCGTCAAGTCTAGGAGGCTAAACACTGTTCTCCAAGTATCAGGTGACACTAGAATTGTGGTGAGAACAGGTGAAAGAACTATTCTATGCCCTATATCCTCAGGCAGCTTCTTGACCAAGAACACTCTCAAATCTTGCCTTGCCCGGACTGCTTCCAAGAAAGCAACCTGAATGTCGCCAAGAGTTTGGACCGAGTTTTGCAACAAGAGTCTACGTGTAAGAGTTAGAGCCTTAGTTGCTTGTGTATCAGTCACTGCTTCAGTCGTTCGCACAAGGGACTCCGCGAGCTGGCGACTGACCAGAAACTGAGACAAAAGCCTTCAATCCTTCTGCCTTAATTTAAAATCCTTATCTAGCTGCGCCGGAGTAGGACTAGAGAAGGGGTCATGAATTTCACACAGGGATAATTTTGGTGCACTTAGGAATCTAACACAGCCATTGGTATACCCTCGGCAATGGCGACAGGAAGAGAAAACCAACTATGCTGTTCTTGGGGAATCTGATGCGTTGATTTACTGGTAATAGTTGATGCAGAATTTTGCGCTTCAGCTTTCCAGTCCAGCCAAGGCCCCGTGCCTACCGTTCTAATCCGTAAAAGTGGATTACCTGACTGGTCTCTAATTGGCTGGGCGTCTAACTCAGGCGTTAGACTAAAACGTGATTTAGTGTCATTAAATCCGTCCAGCTTAAACCAGTCCGCATACAGCTTTACTGATGAAGCCGGTGGGTGAAGGTGCATAAACGAAATAGTCGGAAGTATACAAATTAGGGATTGCTCTAACAGTAACATCCAACACCTCACCTGCCAAGTTCTTTGCTCTTAATTTCTTACCCTCACTCACCTGTATACACCAATGGTTAGGTACCGGAGGTTCCCCAGAGACCGTCAGTTGCGCGACTTGAGGATTCAGAGCTATATGTCCACCCAGGACCTATCCGGCCCATACAAAAGGGACATCAGACCTTTCTTTAGAGGAGTTTTCTCCAATGGGGGAGGAATTACATCAGTGACTACACAGATGTTGGCAGTCGTCAAAGTTGACATTAAGTTTAACACATTAGCAGTTATTTGGGAGGGAGTAAAAGGTTGTTTAGTTGATACCTGAACAGAACCCAGAGGTCGTGCAACCGGCGATGGTGTGGGAGATCCCGAACCTGAACCAGATCGAGCCTCATTATATCTACTCATAAACATCTCAAATAAATTTTGAAGGTCCCCCTTAGTGACAAACTCCTTATTGTTTTCTGTGGTCACCGTATATTCAATATCTGAGTGACCAGAGGACGCAACTTTCTGCCCAGACTAAAGATGTTCCGACACGTCGTCCCGAATAGATTGACATTCCATGGACTCAACTGACCCCGCCTCCAGCGACCGGGCTGAGAGGGATCGAACCTCACCAGACCGGACAGCGGGATCCAGTACATCTTGCTCAAACACCTCCCACTCTAAGTTAGGAATCGAAGATTGCAAAGGAACTTCACTAGATTGCACAGGAACCTCACTAGTTTCATGTGGGTAACCCCGATATTGTTCTGCCAACACTTGAGTAGATACCCGACACTGAGGCGCGGTATTAAGGGGAATGACGTACGGTCGTTGCCTCACAGACGGGGAAACGTGACTGATACGCTGACTAAATAGTTCACTTGGCACTATGTCCCTAGGCGGTGTCTACGTTACCCTGGTGACCGGCCTCGACTGGCTGGATTGGACGTTCGGCCTAGTCAAGGTAGGCAGAGTATGTGCGGGCGCCGGTGAAGGCGATTGCCTAGGCGTGACGCTCGACACCGCCGTATGGGATTGTGAGGACCTTACACCCGAAGCTGACACTGTAGTTTCTGGTGTAACTTTCCTTTTCTTCGCCGCCTGCTGGGCCGGCGGATGAGAAATTGATCGGCACAGGGGTGACCTCGATCGCAACCGACGCCTGTCCCATTGCTGATGATGAGACGAATCCGGCGCAAGCCGCTTCGCCGACCGGCGAGGGGGACTAACTTTCTTAGGTGTTGTTGTGGTGTCATCGTCAGTGGATTCCTCAGAACTATTGGTTGCCTTCGAAATAATCTAAGATGGTTTCTTTTTGACAGTTCCTGAACGAATGCTCGTTTTGAGAGGATTAACACTTGGCGATTTAATGATTAACTGCTCCCACAGAGCTTGATCGTCACATTGAAGTGCCTTATGGGCCATGTCTTTAGTGTAGTTATTATAACATAACTTGCTCGGCGCCATGACAACTTGACAACCAGACTCCTTGTGATTAATAAGTCCATCACAAAGTTTCGTACAAACATTACACTTTTTCTAGACCGGTCTAAGCAAGTAACACAACGAACACAGTGTTTGTGGCTGGTGACAAAGGTTGCTACAAGAAGACGATGCACAGAAAGTTATGAGCTCCATAATGAAGTCCCCCCCCCGCTGGGATCGATCACGATCTGGAGTTCCCCGCCGAGGAGACGTGTATTTTGAAACAAAATTTCCAAGAATCAATGCTCGTAAGGACAACCTGAGACATTTACACAACCGTTACCTTAAATACCCAAGAAAAATAGACATAGCGATCACCACTATTCTAAGTTTCCTGTGTATCCTTATGGAAAAACCTAGCTGTGGTTTTCTCCGTGAAAGAATTTAGGCTACTTATCTATGATAGCGATTATCACTGACCTATACTCGTGTTAACTAGAATCTCTATTAAGTAACCCTACCACCTGCGGACGGAACGTGGTTAGCAATGATTCTTCCGCTGCAATGACAGATTAGTAGCAAGGAATTATTAATAGTATAGGTGAGTCATTCCGGCTGAGCCGGAATCCCTGTGGAAGCCTTCCTCTTCCGCCTGGAGTTCGTTCTAGTTCAAGACAATGAACTGGTTAATTGGATCTTGTGCTACATTAGAACGCCACTAGCGAGGCGTCCGGTGAGGTAGAAACGCTGTCCCTCCACCGGAAAAGCAGATCCTAACCTTTGTTTTTCTAACTTGTCTGCAATACGTTAGCAAAAACACGCATGTATAAATTATTCCATGTCAGGACGTCTCATGATCAGGCAGGGGAAGTGGTGGTGGACAGGAGTGAATGGAGAATGCTTGTGAATAGTTGAGTGAACACGTGGTCATTTGGAGTAAGGGGTCGGCGCAAGTTGGACTAGATAATAGTCCATCAGGCGCCTGGCCCGGGGAGACGATTAATATGAAGGGTGTGCCTGGAAGTGTGGTGGGAGGGCTTGTGGCTTTGGCTCCGCTGCATGTCTGCCTGCCGAGATCGGAACCTCTCCGGGTGGTCAGGGGCCGGGGGAGTGCTGGAGCAACCTGGGTAACCCTGGTCTCTGGGTCTTCTCCTGGGTGACCTGGATGTGTGAGAGTTTGTGTTTTTTATCTGTGTTTATTTTTTGTTTTATGTTGTTTTTGTGTTTTCCCTGTTCTTGCTCTGTCTTGAGTCGGCTACCCCCAAAATGGGGATTGGGCCTGAGCATATAGATAGATAGATAGATAGGACGTCTCCTGACACCCTCAACTACTGAGACTCACATTTCGTCCAGAAGAAAAGGGTCACATATTATAGTATAAACTTTATGTACTAATATTAATTAAAATTATATCCAAGCCATAAACTTCACCTATGCAGAGGCTGGCCACGAAGACTAGGGCAAGAAGTACGACGAATCGACGAATATTCTTACCTCCAGGAAGAACCAGCACCTTCCACCATCTCGACGACAGGAACGTAGGGGAGACGACGCAGATACCAAAAGAAGGCTCTCTACTAAATATAGCAACCCTTAAACTCAAGGTTCTGCCTAAGAAAATTACAACCACACGCTTAACCCACCAGAAAGGTGGCCGAAAAGCGTTGCCCTGGTAATAAATTGCCTCTAAGCCTACTAGCTAAGCTAAAATAAGAGACACAAGAAATATAAAACAATGTCGGCCTCGTTCATGGGGGACCCGAGGTGACACCAATACCTAAGCACCCTAAAAACACACTCCTGGGGGACACGCCAATCGGCACGCCCGACCTATCTAATCTAAACCTATTCTAAAACATCTCAGAATTGTACAAATGAGCAAAAGACTCACTATTCAGACGGTAGAACGAAGAATGAAGAGAGGTCTGAACGCACGTCCGCTCGGTGTGGAACCCCGGAGCAAGAAGGACGAATGACATCAGCGTTTTGGGGCAAACCCACGCTATCAACATCCACACGATGGGAAGCATAGCAGATTAGTAGTTCTAATCTTTTTTCTTTTATTATTTTTTAATTAGTTTTTTCGTAGTGGCATTCGCATCATAAGGACAAGTCCGTAAGTAATTATGAGCGTATGCTTACGATGTTTGGTCTCTTGCGCTGCTCCAGGGCGGGTGATTTAAACAGCTGACTCTGGGGTTCAAAGAGTGCCATTACTGTTTAAGGCAATTATCGTCAATGATGGAGGGACCACTAATAAATAGGGGAAATGGAACTCGAAAGTGTCCCGGACCCTAATAATTGGAACTTGTTGTTTCTGTTCGGACTCTTATATATATAGTAGGCATAGGAATAGAGTCAACACTGTACATAATGCCATGCTTTATTTACTTACTAGATTTTCTTTTTCAACAAATTTTCGGCTCACAACAGGAAGGCCATCATCAGGTAGTCAATCATGATCCTACAAAATGAAGACAGGTCTAAAATTAACTAAACGTAAAAGGATCTATTTATTATATTTAAAGAAAGCTAAAAATAAGAATTCAGCTAGGTAAAGCACTCATAATCACTAAACCGAATATCTAACGATAAGATTAACAAAAATACAAAGCTTAATCAAAAACAGAAAACACTCACTAACAAACATGAGAAAGAATAAGAAGGTCCACATCGGGTAACAACAAGTGGACAACTGAGGAAGGTATAGCATAAATTGTGAAAAGTGAAACATAAAAAATATCAAACTAATATGTCTGACATTCGTTCTAATATCCTAACATATATATACTAATAAGCTACCTAAACACGAATGCTTCAAATGGTCCAAAAATTTAACCATAGACTACAATCTATATTGAGAGAGATTAAGAAGTACACTCACCCGTACTAAAAGTTGCTCAGGGGTGGGTCCTTCCTTCCCCTACTCCACCCTGGGCAGGTGGAAGGGGGGAGTCGGGTCCAAGTCTACCCCCACCTTCCACCCCCCAAACTATCCCCAACTCCCCCACCCTCCTTCTCTAGCTGGCAGTTAGTGATTGGAGGCGATTGTTCTCATGAATTGTAAATTATTGTTATACCATCTTTGCACATGCTTACAATGGCCAACATTTATTAATACAATATACTGTATAATTGTATTCTCAAAATGAGTCTCTATTCACACATGGGTTACAAGAATCTCGGCTGTATTGGTCTTCTACCTTTCTCTCTCTCTCTCTCTCTCTCCGTGTGTGTGTCCCTCTCTCATTGCATTACAATCCACGACCAAGACGTGATATGCTTTTAATATAGGCTAGTGATACCGTAATTAATTCCAATATCATACATTATTCAGGATATTATGTTCACCATTATTGCAATAAACATCAACTTTTCCTCTACGATCTACTCCTAGGTTTTCAAATTACTTACACAGTCGGGCTTTTTTTAATATTAAAGGAAAGGTCTAAAGGCAAATATTGGCTGTAATAGTGTTGCGACTATTGTTGATTGTTTCGTTTACCATTTCATTCAGTTTCTCCCATTTATTCAATACCATACATAGTATAAACGGTCTGCATTTAATTATATGTGGCCTATACACTTCGTTTTCAATCAATTACATGTAGAACTTCGTTTTCAATAAATTACATGTAGAACTCGATACAACTTACGATCAAAGTCGGTGTTAATTTTTAGTAAGGTTTGAGTATCGAGCCCTTGAGTAGCAGGGCTCGCCTTCTCACTTCCCCCTTCTCTGTCTCAATCTGTGATCCCAGCCTCTCGCCTCTACAAACCCCGAAAAAATGCATAGGTTTAATAGACAATTTTACCATCAACTCTTCTCTATGTATATCGAATGCAGGCAACACTCGTCACACACTCTAATGAAGGGAAATATACCCCATTCAGACCCGTAAAATCTTGGTTGTAGAAAGTGTGTGTTATGAAAGAGTTACAAGGAATAGTGTTATGCCCTGTTTTTCTACAGGTTTAACTTGGGTAATGTGAGTTCTAACTGACTGGGTATATAAGGCTGCATGCACAATACAAGGTATGAGGAATAGAGAACACAAAATAAACACACGGTAACAAGACACACAATCACGTTTATTGAAGATGGTTAATAGGAAGCATAAGAAGGTATGAATACTCGTACAAGACAAATGATAGAAATGAACAACTAGCATTAGTGGATCTGGATGGAGCCTAGTCTCCCACTTCCAACGTTCAGGTATACTCTTCTGATCACTGGCTTGGTTCGCAAGTTTATATACTGGAAGACATCAATGTTACTTATAGATTCAATTTCACTAATTAGATTTATTACTGGCAGTTCTGGTGCGCAAGTAGAAGTTCACAGACTAGAATTAGACACGCGTATTTTTAGAGCACGGGAATTCTAGTAACCTCAGGGGGTACTGATCAAAGTTTTATATTCTTATAGCAGAAATACGTAGAACACAAATCAGTGGGCGAACGTTAGATATCACTAGGGTTTTACTTCTATGTAATAATATCTGAATAGGGGTAATTACGAGAGTTAATGTCGCCTGCTAATTAATGAACACTGATACGCTTAGCACTTCCCAATAGAATGGTTATATATGAATTATGCTGGGGCAAAGATATAGCCACTTCATAGAAAGATTAATAAGTGAGTCTCTAATTAGTACTGTAACACGGTAGTACTAATAAAGTAAATCTTGGGTAGTATTTGGTTGGTCTGGTCCTGGCTATCTTGCGTCCGTGATGTTGGGGGCTAACGACTGGTTCCGCGGCCGTCCAGGGGGTCCATATGTAGGAAGTTCTCAAGACGGATCTCTTGGCGATCGTTGCTGGCTACACGCTTATATACCCACTGGTGTGTAAAGGTTATAAGGTGCACGTAGATTTCTTGTACGTGGACAGATGCTTCTATCTCAAATCTGCCACGGAGTCTGCCGGCTCTGGAACTCAAATCTCAGGAACAACACAAGGGCAGAGCTAGAGGTCAACTTAAGGGGGCCAGCCACTGGTTGGTGTCTATCTTTCAACTGATTTTACTGGGGGCTGGAGCTGGGTTTATAGGCTCGGTTTTGGACCCTATAGGCCATAGGGATCTCGAGTCTTATGGAATTATTTGAGCTCTCAGTAGATACGGGGACTAGGTAAGGTGGTGATTACTGTTGTGGCACATGGCTATAGGGAGCCTTCATAATGTGATATAACTGAGCCTTAGTAAGAGGTACTATTTTGGCTATACTGGAAGTATTGAGGGGAGGGAGACTGGATCTACTTTGCGAGGAGGACTGGGACAGCTGTGATAGGAGCGTCTCTCTTATATTGCTCAGTCTTCATTCTATGGTATAGCTGAGGTGCTAATTTGATTATCCGAGTATGCAAGAAAGGTGAATGGGTTATTGTGGGTTAATAGAGGTTAGTAAAGGGGTTAATTAGTCATGCATGGTTAGTTCATTGATAGGAAGAATTCCTGTGCTACCTGGCAATGACCCGGAAGTCAAAACAGGGGTCAGGTATACCTCCGCAGGGGTGGGGGTCTCCCTCCTCGGGCGGGTAAAAAAGGGGAGGTGCGCGCCCTCTCTCTGTGATGGTCGTCCGGCGGCTGTGGCTAGGGGCTTGCCATATCACAAGTGTTTGTAATAACCCTCTGTTTATGAGACAGATGTGGGTGTTCGTAATACCAAAACCGAAGGTGCCTTGACTAGCTGGTTTAATCGGTTGGGTTGTTAATTGCATGGTTTGCTGGATGTGGTGGAGACTGGGTTGCTAACTCTGCCACATTTATCTGGAAGTATGGCAATAAAAGTTAGTCACTGGCGAGGCGGCTAGCCTCGCACTGACGATCATTTGGTACAGGGTTGTGAATGGGTTGTGAGGGAATAGATGGCATGCAAAGGGTTAGTAAAGTTCTAATGTTGTTCCGTCCTACTAAGGGAAGGTAGGTTGGATAGGAGTATATATATAAAAGGTTGGAGAATGTTCGCAACGGAAAAATCAAGGATATTCAGGAGGTATGGTGGAGAGGCTAGGTCGGAAAGGAGTCGAGGAGCGTGGGGGGTTAATGAGAGGGAGAGGGTTCAGGGGGCTACGTGGAAGTTTGACCCTAAGGTCTCCGGCGTAGGGGTGGCATTAGACTACAGTTGATATTGGAGTTTGGGGGTTAATGGCAGGGAAAGTATGTTAGCCAAATGCTACCGGGGGATGAACAATACGGGGTGGTATATGAGTCTGGAAAGGATAGAATCATGTGGACTGTGGGGCTGGGGGGAAGAGGAGGTTAACTGTAGGTGTGTGCTTGACTGTGGATCAAAGTAGGGAAAAACATGGTGTATTATTACTCGTCAATACGATGGTTATGGATACTGTTAATCTGACACTATTTCTTGCTGATCTAGTTGTTCCTGGGAACTGCGTTTTCTATGATATATACACCAAAGAAAACGACAGTTCGTAGGGTTAACTTCGGTATTGTTTCGTGGTGAAAATGGGTCGAGACAATGGTAACAGAGGGTGGTATATACAATCTCTGGTTGGGGTAAGAATTAAAGTTACTGCATGGTGGCTAACATCTTCAGTCATTGCTGGCTAAGTCTTACAGGAACAATGGTTCTATATACACTGGTGTACCCGTGGGTATCATAGTTTCTTATCAATTAGGACATGGGGTTTTAACATACTACTTCTCGGATGGAAGAACATACATAGATTTATGGCTGTCTGAACTGGTTGGCATTGGCTCAACCTAGGGACAGGGCATGGGTGTATTAAATGAATGTGTATTCATGTTCATCATCATGTAGGTAGAGTCTGGCAGGTAAGAGGTGTAGGACACGAAGCAAAATAGAGTAGTGTGGACTGTGGATACGAAGGAGGTGATTGGAAGACGTATAACAATTGTGGAAAAGTAAATGGAAGAGATGAACACAATGGCGGATAAAGATAACTAACCTAAGGATTGAATACATGCATGAATGACGACATTATAGCCGTCGTCCTAATAAGGTGATGAAACCTGGTTGGTCTGCACGTGGCACAATACGACACAAGGACAGTGCCGCTATGTCGTATCAATACTGGTGGCATACTCCGGTTAATATTATATATACACTTAGTTACTAGAGGAACAATGCAAGGGGGCGACTGAGCACGGGGTTACATATATCTATACTTGTCATGGAAAAATGATATACGAGGTCTAGGGACAGGAATGGGTGTTTTAACCTGGGAGGAACATACATAGATTTATGGGGCAATTGGTCTTCAGAAACTTAGTCTGGCAAGACAAGGTATTTTAGTGTATGTTGATATTGACATCCTAATTTAGGGACAGGGCATGGGTGTATTAACTTTAAGGTGTATTTATGTTCGTCATCATGTAGGTAGAGGTGTAGGACACGAGGGGTAGTGTATATGCGAGGTGTGGGAAAGGTCAGTGTTTAGAAGGGGTAGGCAGGTGTGGTTTGGAGCTGCTTAGCCCTGCGGGCCTCGGCCTGTCTGAACTGGTTGGCTCGGTCACCTGGTCCTTTCGTTCTGTGGGCCTTTCTTTCGGGTGTTTCTGTGTGGTGTTCGCTCGTGGCTTCTGTGGTGGGCTTCTCGTTCTGGGGCATTTTAAATAGTTAGTATATCAAAGACCTTGCCGTCCATTTCGGGGAAATTTTCGAAGTCGAATGCGAGATATTGTTCAGTGCACTACACTCCTTACAGAGTGTGCAAAATACTATCCACTCTTCTTGAACTGCTCTACCGAGGAAATGTTTACAACTTCTGAGGAAAGTTTGTTCCATGTAGATCAGATCTTAAATGAGAAACAATTTCCACAAATACTAGTGTTGAACCTTTTCAATGCTAACTGTCAGCCATGGTTGCGTATTGTATTCATATTTAGGCTAAAATGTTTGCTATGATCCACATTGTCAAACCCATTACCTATTTAAAACAAATTAATGAGATGACCTCGTAGTCTCGTGTTGAGAGAGAGAGAGAGAGAGAGAGAGAGAGAGAGAGAGAGAGAGAGAGAGAGAGAGAGAGAGAGAAGACCAATACAGCCGAGATTCTTGTAACCCATGTGTGTATAGACTCATTTTGAGAATACAATTATACAGTATATTGTATTAATAAATGTTGGCCATTGTAAGCATGTGCAAAGATGGTATAACAATAATTTATAATTCATGAGAACAATCGCCTCCAATCACTAACTAGAGAAGGAGGGTGGGGGAGTTGGGGATAGTTTGGGGGTGGAAGGTGGGGGTAGACTTGGACCCAACTCCCCCCTTCCACCTGCCCAGGGTGGAGTAGGGGATGGAAGGACCCACCCCTGAGCAACTTTTAGTACGGGCGAGTGTACCTGTATTAGAAATGTTAAGCTCTGGGTTTATTTTATGAATTAGAAATTTCTCGCCAATCTGCGCATCAGAGTGATTACGAAATCTACCAATTATTTCAAAATGATCAGGTGAAAACGGGTGATCTTGTTCCCTTGAATGATTTCTGATTGCGGAAAATGACATTTTTTGTAAGAATTGACCGGATCTATGACTCTTTCCAATATGCTCAAACATCCTAACTTTGAATGTACGTCCAGTACATCCAATATACCTGGCCTGACAGCCAGGACATGTGCATTTATATATAATGCTTGAGCATAACTGGTCAGGTAATATATCCTTGTGTTGAAAAAAGTTATTAATTTTGTAATCATTCGTAAACACTATTCTGAAGTTTATTGCTGGAAAACTGTTACTCAAAATCTTTAACATATTCTTTTTGTATTTATAGCTAATGTCGCCACAGAAAGGCATTTTTACATATTTAATTAACTTCGGAAGTTCAAATTTAGGTATTTCTACTTTACACAGTTTATTATACACACATTTCTTGACACTATGATTGAAGAGATTTACGGTATAATTATTGCATACAAAATAATCAAATTTGTTGAAAAAGAAAATCTAGTAAGTAAATAAAGCATGGCATTATGTACAGTGTTGACTCTATTCCTATGCCTACTATGGAAAATACGGTGCCCCAGGCCGCCCACGGATGCACTATATATTGTGTGAGTGTGTGTGTGTGTGTGTGTGTGAAGGGAGTTGCAGTACAATGTGTGTAAGTAGAGTCATATATCTCTGTAGCCTTTGTACTAATACTATCACCTGTGTTATCATCTGGTGTAGTCCCTTGCTACTCTACAGTACATGGCATGTAACTGATTCAAACTTTCCATCACGCACACACACAGACACACAGTTGCACATAACACATTGTCCTACACACGCGCACATCCACACTTAGTTTTCAAATACTGCTCTCTCTCTCTTTATCTGTCACACACACACACACACACACACTATCTCTCTCTCTCTCTCTCTCTGTATATATATATATATATATATATATATATATATATATATATACCGGGTGTATATATATATATATATATATAGAGAGAGAGAGAGAGAGAGATAGTGTGTGTGTGTGTGACAGATAAAGAGGAGCAGGTCCATCAGGAGTAGATGCTAAGACTTGGAGGATCTTCCTAAGTCAAAACAAGTTTGGTTCAGCCGCGGGTGACCTTTGTGAAGCAATAGCAATGCTGGCATAGAAACTTGCATCATCACCATGCGTGAACATAGAAGCTCTGAAAGCATGTCGCCTGATACCTTTAAATAAGAATCCAGGAGTTAGACCAGTAGGCGTTGGGGAAGTTCTTAGAAGGATTATAGGAAAAGCAATCATGTCCGTATTTGGAAAAGATGTACAAAGAGCAGTGGGCAACTTACAAGTATGTGCAGGACAGCAAGCCGGAGGAGAAGCAGCAATACATGCAATGGGGAAGGTGTATCATGAGGAAGATTGTGAAGCGGTACTGCTAGTGGATGCAACAAATGCCTTTAACACCATTAATAGGGAGACAGCTATTCACAACATCAAGATCAAATGCCCGAGCATCGCAAAGTACATAGAAAATACTTATAAGGAGCCAGCTAACCTGTATATAGTTGGAAGCACAAAGAAGGAAGAAATGAAAATTCTCAAATCAAATGAAGGAACAATGCAAGGAGATCCAGTGGCAATGGCAATGTACGCACTGGCACTATCAATTCTGCAGCAGAAAATAAAACATGAGGTAACCCTAGTGAAACAAGTGGCGTATGCAGATGACCTCACAGGTGCAGGAAAAATAGGGGATCTCAAAGAATGGTGGCGGAGAGTACAATCGGTAGGCGAAGTCATTGGGTACCATCCGAATGCTAGTAAATCTGTACTAATAGTGAAAGAAAACAAGTATGAAGAAGCGGTGCGGACTTTTGATGGGACAGGAGTGAAGATTACAAAGGAGGGTCAACGCCATTTGGGAGCAGTAATAGGCACAGAAGAATGCAAGAGAGACTATGTGCGAAAAAAGGTAGCGGAGTGGGGTAAAGGAAGTGAAAATCCTGGCAGACATTGCGAAATCTGAACCACATGCTGCATATACTGCCTTCACATATGGTGCTAAGCACAGATGGACCTTTCTTATGAGAACAGTGCCTGACATTAGACAGATGCTCCAACCGCTGGAAGAAGCAATCAGAGGAACATTCCTACCGGCCTTAACAGAGATGGAAGGCGTCACGCAAGAGCTAAGAGATCTATTAGCTCTTCCGCCAAGGTTCGGAGGTATGGGGATCATAAACCCAGTGGAGGCGGCACCACATGAGTACCAAAATTCCCTTAAACTTACTACGTCTCTGACAGAAAAAATACGGGAGCAAAATGAAAATGATGAGGTGGACGAAGAGGAACAACGAAATGCAAGACAGGAAATTACAAAGAGCAGAGAAGAGAGACAGAAACATAGCCTAGAACAAATTAAAACCAGATGTAGGGAAGAACTGAAAATGAGAGTTGAGATGGCAAAAGACACGGGGGCTTCAAATTGGCTCACATCATTACCAATAAAGGAGAAAGGCTTCAGCTTAAATAAACAAGAATTCAATGATGCCGTAGCCTTGAGGTATGGGTGGCCAGTTTCGAACCTGCCGCTGAAATGTGCATGCGGTGAAATAAACAACCCAGACCACTGTATGACCTGTAAGAAAGGAGGATTCATCTGTATCCGGCATGATGAAGTACGAGACATCACTGCACAAATGCTGGACGAGGTGTGCCATGATGTCAGAATCGAACCGGAACTTCTGCCTATGGACGGACAGCGCTTGGCCCACAATACTGCAAATACTTCAAATGAAGCAAGAGTGGACGTAAGTGCTCGAGGTTTTTGGACGAGGGGACAACGGGATTTTTTCGACATCAGATTCTTCAACCCAAGAGCACAAACATATCGTGAGCGAGGACACAAGGCGGCATACTTGAGAAACGAAAGTGAGAAAAAACGCGCTTATGAAGAAAGAATTTTGAACAGGGATCAAGGAAGCTTTACTCCTCTGCTCTTCTCATCGTCGGGAGGTATGGGACCTTCTGCAAGTGTCTTCTATGCCAGATTAGCTGAACAAATATCGGAGAAAAAGCGCCAGCATAGAAGCCAAGTCATAACTTGGATGAGATGCCGGCTCTCTTTCTCTCTTCTCAGGTCTGCACTCCTATGTCTCAGGGGTACAAGGTCCTCCCCGCTACAGAGGACAAGAGTGAGAGACTTGGACTTTGAAATGGTCGTGGCGGAGGGACGAATTGGGGAACAACTAGGTTGATTGTAGGGAGGTACTGGTACAATAAGATAAACTACAATGTAACTAGAATAAGATAGATTGTACACCACTTTGTAACTATCACCTTAATAAAAAAAAAAGAAAAAAAAAAAAGAAACATGCTTACATTACTGAAATGTTTGTGGACATGCAGTAATGCAAGTAATGGTCACTCTTCTGTAAATCTAAAATGGCTTACTTAAGAATGGGAAAGGGGTGGGACCTTCTATTTTTTTTTTCTTTTTCTGACAGATAAAGAGAGAGAGAGCAGAATTTGAAAACTAAGTGTGGTTATATATATATATATATATATATATATATATATATATATATATATATTATTATATATATATTATTTAATACACACAAGGTTAAATGAAGCAGCATTCTCATTATTAATTATCTTTTTATTAATTCCTTCAATATTTCTTACAATTTTGCGTTGTGGTTCAGTGAGTTGGTGGATTAAGTTGGAGAAATTCTGGGGGTGGTTCATCGACGTTTCGTCTGTCTCAGCAGACATTCTCAAAAAGTATGATTGTATTTTTTTTTGTTTTACCCTAGGTGGGTCTAAGGGGGGGAAAGGAGAGGGGGGGAGAGGGAAGAGAAAAGGAGGAAAGTTTGATTATGATTTGTAGGGGGCGAACTAGGGGTATTTATAGGGTATATAGGTGAGCAGGGAGGGGGAAGGGGCGGGGTTATGGCGCGCGTTGAAGGCTGTCATTGGTTGTCGCATGCCGTCGGGTCAATCTCAAGTTGTATCTAGTTGAGGGTTGGCTGAGGAAAGTGAGGGTGGTTGCGCTGTTAAGTTGCGTTTGGCATGGAGGGCGGTATCTTGCGATGTCCGGTTGCGTAGTGGAGGTGTGCAGTTGGGAGGGGCGATTATTTGTCGTAGTATGGCGTCGTGTTGAGGGTACGACTTGTAAGTCTAGAATCTGGTTATTGATAGTGGTCGGAGGGTCTGTATGTTCAAGGCTTCAAGGATTGTAAGGCGTGTAGGATTGTTTTCTTTATCAAGTATGGTACTGTATTTGTCTATGTCAGGGCGGGTCAGGGCTTGGTGGTAGGGTTTATTATAATGTTCTTTAATGGCGCCAGCTTGGAGGTGAAGGGTGAGCCGACGGGATAGGCAGGTCTGTGCCTATCCCGTCGGCTCATAGTTCCGTAGCTGCGGTTGTGGACGGCCATCGCTCACTTCCTCATCGTATTAACTCCGGTGTTCCTCAGGGCTCTACCCTATCTACCATTCTCTTTCTAATTTTCATAAATGATCTTCTCAACTGTACCTCCAGTCCCATCCATTCATACCTTACACTACTCAATTAGTTTTCCTAAACACCCCAACCAGCAATCCCTCAAAAACAAACATAATTAAGCCGTGCACATCTTATCTTCTGATCTAACTACTATTTCCAATTGGGGCAGAGAAAACCTTGTTGCCATTAATGCTTCCAAAACCCAATTTCTTCATCTCACTACCCGTCCGGAACTCGCAGAGGACTATCCTTTACACTTCATCAATACACAAATAAATCCTTCATCTTCTCTCAATATTCTCGGTGTATCTTTTTCTTCTGCTCTCGCTTGGAAGGACCATATTACCAGTTTGGCTAAGGTAGCCTCCTAGAAGTTGGGTGTGCTCAACCACCTCAAGAGGTTCTTTACCCCTGCACAGCTTCTTGCTCTGTACAGGGGCACAGTGCGTCCTTGTATTGAGTATTGTTCACGTGTGGGGAGGATCCTCTCACACCGCACTCCTAGACAAAGTAGAAAGGAAAGCCTTTCGCATCATTAACTCCCGTTCACTCACCAACTCTCTGCAATCTCTCTATCTCCGCCGCAATGTTGTATCTCTTTCGCTATTCTATCGCTACTACAATAATCAGTGTTCCTCAGAGCTTTCCGAGTGTATACCACCTCCTCTATGTAGAGTACATAGTACCCGTCTTGCAACACAATCCCACCCCTACTCTGTGCAACTGTCCAACCCAAGAGTGAAACGTTATTCTCAGTCTTTCTTGTATTCAACTGCTGAGCTCTGGAACTCTCTTCCAGACAGAACAACACTTCACAACTCTAAACAGTACGCCCATCACTAACATCAACAATGCTGTACACATACTCAATAAAACTATCCAAAACGCTGACAAGAAACACATTCCAAGAGGTAACAGAAAAAGACACAACCCCAACTTCACACCAGAAATTCAAAACCTCATCAGACAACGCGACATACTGAAACACTCCCCAGCACCCCACACACAAGACATCACACAACTAATCCAAGCACTCAACACCCAGACTAACAACAAAATATAATAACAACAACAACTAAATTGGAATAACTTCCTACAAACACTTGATCACAAAACAAACCCCAAAAAAACTCTACAAAACACTAAACAGCATCACACTTTCCAACAGCAACACAACACAATTACATACTGCAATCACAACAACAGACTCTACTCCTTCATGTAAACAACAAGCAAACACTCTCATCAATCACTTCTCACATGTCAGCCACATAAAACCTCACAAAGACGACCGACGTGTCATCCGACGTAAGAGACAATTCCCCACAGACCCTGACTATACACCCTTCACCAATCACCAGACAAAGCATATCATCAACAATCTCAAGCACAAACCCGCCTGTGGCCTAGACAACATAAGCAACATACACCTCAGACACCTGGGACCACAAGGCATACAAGCACTCACTAACATATCAAACTACAGTTAATCACACAACACAATACCAGACATTTGGAAGCATGGTATCATCATCACATTCCCCAAACCCAACAAACACCCCAGGCTACCCTCCTCGCACCGCCCCATCACACTCCTTTGCACCCCCTCCAAAGTCATGGAACGCCTAGTACTACAACTAATTACACCCGACCTACCCCTAGCTCCAACACAACATGGCTTTAGGCCACTGCACTCCACAAACACTCTTCTCACAGACCTTACACAAAGAGCTTTTGACGGCATCAACTCAGCTAGACCACCACACAGATCACTATTAGCCACATTCGACATTAGTAAAGCCTTCGATGCCATCCCCCGCCACAACCTAACAAACAAAATCTACAACACAAACATGCACAACAACACAAAAAGGTGGCTGGCCAACTTCCTAGCAGGCAGATGTGCACACGTATCTTTTGCCGGTCAGTCATCTAGAATGAGAAACTTTCCAAACGGAGTACCACAAAGATCCGTCCTATCGCCCGCACTCTTTAATCTGTACATGCACGATATAACTACACCCAATATGCCCCAAATAAACTTAGCCTCCTATGCAGATGACATAACACTCACATGCACACACCATGACCCAAAAAGAGCAACAGATCTCCTTCAACCCTATCTCAACACACTACATGGCTGGTGCACTACAAACAGACTTAATCTAGCCCCAGCCAAATCCACCGCAACCCTGCTCACAAGCTGGACAGGAGAACACGAATACATTCCTTAACTCACCATAAACAACACACCCCTAACACATACACACACACCCAAAATCCTCGGAGTAACATATGATACTCATATGACATTCAAACAGCACACCACAAACATTAAAAAAAAACTGACACCCAGACTTAACGCCCTCAGGTCACTTGCTCACACAAAATTTGGACACAACAAAGAAACCACCACCACAGTATATAAACAATACATAAGATCAGTGATGGAATACGCAAGCCCAGCCTGGGCTTCTAACCTAGCTGAATCACATCATAAGACCTTACAGACTATTCAAAACAAAACCCTAAAGATCATTACAGGCTGCACAGCAACTGCACCCACAGATCACCTACATCAAGAAACCAAAATCCTCAAAGTCAAAGACCATCTGGACATGAGAGGCACTCAATTCCTGGCAGCAGCCTCCACGAACCAGGACCACCCACTAAACTACATGGCAACACACCAACAAACACCAAGCAATATAAAAACAACACCCAGCACACGGTATCACACACAATTACTGTCCTCTCTCCCTCCCTGTCCACCCCGAACCAACTTCCAGAAGCACATCCATACCCATATCTCTCGCCGATCCATCCACTCACTCACAGACAACACGCAGCTGCAAGCACGACCTCCCGAAATCCATCCTTCCGAATCCTCCCTTCCTCGCGAGGACAGAGTCCACCTGGCCAGGCTGAGATGCGGACACCATCCAGCTCTCCTGAGCTATCAGAAGAGACTGGATGACTCCGTCGTCGACACCTGCCCGGGATGTAACACAGCACCCCATACCATTAAACACATCATAGAGGACTGCATTTCACACAACCACATACGCCAACAACATAATCTACACTCAATGAGAGCTCTGTGGGAAAGCCCGATCGTGGCCATGGCCTTCCTCAGGGACTCGGGGCTGTTCGGCCAGGCAGCTTAGGGAACAAAAACAACAACAACAACAACTCTCTTCCAGAATCAGTCTTTCCCTTTTCCTATGACTTAAATTGCTTCACACTCCGTGTGTCCAGGCATTTTGGCTCGAACGTCCCTTGGTTTTGGCCCTGTCACTCTTTCAACTCTGGGGGAGGCACTCAATACAGGCAGGTCTGCCTTTTGTCTCTCTCATTCACATAGAAGAAAAAAAACATAACATGATCACATACCTTTATTCAGCTTGAGCATAGGGAAAATCTTATGGTTCTATGTTGCTTTGTTCTCTGTTTATAACTTTTTCAGTGACAGCAAGACATCTAGCCATTGAGCGTGCATGTGCATATTTATTAGTGGGTCCTCCATCATTGACGATATGCCTATTATATAATAGCTCTCTTTCAAACCCTTGCGTTAGCCATTTGAAATGACCGCCACAGAGAGGAAGAGGAGCCAACTTCATAAGCGTACGCTAATTCTCTTATGGAATCGTCTTTATGATTGGGTACTCACTACAAACAAAATTCGTAAAAAATAAAATTAAACTCAAGAAATGCTATAATTAAGCTTCCAACTTTGTGGATGTCTTCCTGTGGATTCTTATCCGAGACGCTGAAATGCTCCGCGTCATACTTCCTTCTCTTCTCTGTGGTCGTGCAGTGTAGACATGTTCTCCTGTCCGTCGCTTCATTCTGCGTTCTTTTGTCTATTAGTGAGTCATTTGCTCATTTGCATTTATCTGAGATGTTTTAGAATAGGTTTAGACTAACTAGGACGGGCTTCCACATTGGCACATCCACAGGAGTGTGTTAAAATAGGGTACCAGTGTTAGGCGACCATGCGGCTCTGTGGGCTCGCTCGCTTTGTGTTTGTTTTTGCTTTTTGCAGTCAGCTTTGCCTTTTAGTTATTTAGGAGGCTGTGTGATCTGCAGGGCTAGGTTACTTTGTGCATCCATATGATGGGGAAACCTGTGTTGTTATTGATGCAGAAGCTCTAGTCTAAGAGTTGTCCCACGTGGTGGGGAACTTTCTAGAGTCCGATTCTGCCTCCTTCCCCTCTGGCCTGGGGCGACGGTGGCTGGTTGGTTGCTGTTCATCGCTGGAGGTAAGGGTTACATGTGGCGTCATACTACTTGCCCTAAGCCCTGAGGCTAGCCTAATAGTAGGGGTATGTGTCCTTTTCTGGGGTCGGGGAAAGTGGCGAGGTGATGGTGGTGACCCGGGCCTGACGTGGTGGGGAGGCTCTTGTGTCCTTTTGCCTTGGTGGGGTGGTGACAGGAGTTGTTTTGATGCTGTTGCTTCCATCTCCTATTGTGCTTTTATCCCCCATCTCAATATATATATATATAATTATATATATATATATATATATTGTTACGGCTGGATCGGCAATACATATTCGGGATTCTTGATCGTAGGACAGAAATGGCTTAAGTGACAACGACACGCTCGATTCCAGTCCCAAATACTATATGCTCCAGACAACAAAAGCACCAACGCCCTACAGAGTTATCGTCTACGGTAACGAGGTACCTTAACTCGGCGAAAGTGTACAACAGGGGTAGGCTATGAGGCTAAACTCCCTCAGACATTTATAGGTTACGTTATTACTAAAGAAATGCAATACTCAAGAAACTACGTTAATATTAAGCCTCTAATAATGTAGAATAGAAGCAGGCTAAAGGTATGACAGTGAAATGCTAAATGACAAATGTACACGCCTACTTGAAAGCGCGTGCACTACACTAACTGTCCCCTACTAACATGCACTAGCATGTAGCATACAAGATGTTCATGATCCAGTAGATACCTAATAATACACATGGGAGGAACATAAATAGTAGTCACTTATTATAATAATGAATCTATACTTGGAATAACTAAAAGGTTGCAGGCAACAGTACTGCGCCGGTAGCCTACTACCGCATAGGCTACTTCGCTTCTCTCACTCTGTCTCCCCTCCGAGTCCGTATGCGCCCTACGCAACAGAACTCCGGACACAGCAGCAAAACGAGAGTGCAGTTAATTGATACATGAAAGTATTAATAGTGTTGTCTTGTGTGTGAGTAATGTGTATTGTAAAGTGTTACATACATATACTTAAAGAGAGCTGCAATGCATAGTAAAATAAAGATATATCCCACTCATCATCCCCATGTGTTCTAGCTAGCAGGCCAAGTCACAGGAACAACGAGTCCCAGCACCGAAAGCGAGAACCCAGGAAAAGACTGTAGAGAACACAAGGACAGATAAATTACGTTACTCTACTATACCGGCACTACGAGCGAGCTGTAGTCTCGGGTGCTACACTCGCTCCTGGCTCGGTATGCAAATCAAGGCTAAGTCCTCGTCCCTCTACAGACAACTCCTGGGCATGGTCGGGCTCTTACACATGGCACCAGTCTAGTCACAAATGGGATGATGAGCGGGGCATATAACTCGTGAACATGTAGAACGTTCACCAACTATCCTCATCAAGAAGATCGCTGTTCACATTAACCCCTTAAATCTAATACATGTAAATATATGCTTGTCCTAAGAGTAATACGAGAGGTGAGTGCTGAAACTCCTTTAGGACCTCAAGGGAAGGTTATGCATTCAAATAGAGAGAAGAATGAAATGAGAGTAATGTCGTCAGAGAGAAAGAGTGCAACCGTGAGAAGTTGGGAGAGAGGGCAAGGGATGTTAGAATCTCAAAGGTTCTAGGCAACCTGATCATGGAACACACAGCCAGCCTCCAGGCAATGTGCTGTACGACAACATGGGCAGCCCAGGCAGCGTAGGCAGGCAGCAATGGACTACCAACCCTATTGCGCCTAGCTATAAGCGCAAGGCTGCCAACCAGTCCATACGTCTGGCAACCCACCCGGCCATGCTACCCTCCTGCTCTGAAGCCCAACTCACTCTCTCTCTCTGAACTCCCATTGTCTTATCTATCAACTTCTCTATTGATACTACATATTAAATGGAAGGTCTCGACATGGCTTAAAACAAAACCCACCACTGGTTAGCACATGACGAGACCTTTGCAGAGATACAAAGAACATAGTGTTACGGCTGGATCGGCAATACATATTCGGGATTCTTGATCGTAGGACAGAAATGGCTTATGTGACAACGACACGCTCGATTCCAGTCCCAAATACTATATGCTCCAGACAACAAAAGCACCAACGCCCTACAGAGTTATCGTCTATGGTAACGAGGTACCTTAACTCGGCGAAAGTGTACAACAGGGGTAGGCTATGAGGCTAAACTCCCTCAGACATTTATAGGTTACGTTATTACTAAAGAAATGCAATACTCAAGAAACTACGTTAATATTAAGCCTCTAATAATGTAGAATAGAAGCAGGCTAAAGGTATGACAGTGAAATGCTAAATGACAAATGTACACGCCTACTTGAAAGCGCGTGCACTAGAATAACTGTCCCCTACTAACATGCACTAGCATGTAGCATACAAGATGTTCATGATCCAGTAGATACCTAATAATACACATGGAAGGAACATAAATAGTAGTCACTTATTATAAGAATGAATCTATACTTGGAATAACTAAAAGGTTGCAGGCAACAGTACTGCGCCGGTAGCCTACTACCGCATAGGCTACTTCGCTTCTCTCACTCTGTCTCCCCTCTGAGTCCGTATGCGCCCTACGCAATAGAACTCTGGAAACAGCAGCAAAACGACAGTGCAGTTAATTGATACATGAAAGTATTAATAGTGTTGTCTTGTGTGTGAGTAATGTGTATTGTAAAGTGTTACATACATAAACTTAAAGAGAGCTGCAATGCATAGTAAAATAAAGATATCACCCACTCATCATCCCCATGTGTTCTAGCTAGCAGGCCAAGTCACAGGAACAACGAGTCCCAGCACCGAAAGCGAGAACCCAGGAAAAGACTGCAGAGAACACAAGGACAGATAAATTACGTTACTCTACTATACCGGCACTACGAGCGAGCTGTAGTCTCTGGTACTGCACTCGCTCCTGGCTCGGTAGGCAAATCAAGGCTAAGTCCTCGCCCCTCTACAGACAACTCCTGGGCATGGTCGGGCTCTTACACATGGCACTAGTCTAGTCACAAATTGGATGATGAGCTGGGCATATAACTCGTGAACATGTAGAACGTTCACCAACTATCCTCATCAAGAAGATCGCTGTTCACATTAACCCCTTAAATCTAATACATGTAAATATATGCTTGTCCTAAGAGTAATACGAGAGGTGAGTGCTGAAACTCCTTTAGGACCTCAAGGGAAGGGTATGCATTTAAATAGAGAGAAGAATGAAATGAGAGTAATGTCGTCAGAGAGAAAGAGTGCAACCGTGAGAAATTGGGAGAGAGGGCAAGGGATGTTAGAATCTCAAAGGTTCTAGGCAACCTGATCATGGAACACACAGCGAGCCTCCATGCAATGTGCAGTACGACAACATGGGCAGCCCAGGCAGCATATGCAGGCGGCAATGTACTACCAACCCTGTCGCACCTAGCTATAAGCGCAGGGCTGCCAACCGGTCCATACGTCTGGCAACCATTGCTACCCTCTCGCTCTGAAGTCTAACTCACTCTCTCTCTCTGAATTCCTATTGTCTTATCTATCAACTTCTCTATTGATACTACATATTAAATGGAAGGTCTCGACATGGCTTAAAACAAAACCCACCACTGGTTAGCAAATGACGAGACCTTTGCAGAGATACAAAGAACATAGTTATACGTTGTCACACTCAATATAAGCAGCCAGCACGGTACACGGTACACGGCACCGCGGCGGTACAGTGGAGTACCAAGGAGTACAATCAGGTTGCGTTGCTACGCACTGGGTGCGTCACAGCCCCCCCAAGATTTTAGATAATCGACCTTAGAAGCATTATCAAAATCTGACAGGCAACCAACCGACCTGCTACCCTTAGCTGCCACTAATTGCAAAAGGTGCACAACAACTGAAGTGTGAATTATACATAAAACACAATATCGCATGCATCATGCTACAACAATAAAGACTTACAAAACTAAACAAAATTTTCTCGTTTATTTTATTGTTTTATAATCTTTTTGGACGGCGTTATGATAGCCTAATTTTACTCCTGCTCAACCCACACACCGTGCACGACTATCCTGGATCATCAACCCTTGATAGACAATCTGCTATCACGTTCTCACTCCCGGCAATATGCTGAATGTTGAGATTATACTCTTGGAGCATTAGGGACCACCTGGTCAACCGCATATTCCGATTGTGAAACTGATTTAGGAATTTCAAGGGATGATGGTCCGTATAAATCGTCACTACCGGGCCGTAGGCTGGAACATAAACTTCGAAATGTTTGAGCGACAAAACGATAGCAAGAAGCTCCTTCTCTATAGTCGAGTAATTCCTTTGTGCCGAATTAAACTTGCGAGAAAAGAAGCTCACTGGGTGTTCCAAGCCCTCGGAATCAGTCTGCAGTAACACTGCCCCGGCACCCACACCGCTGGCATCAGTCGCCAGCTGAAAACTCCTGGAGAAGTCTGGGGCTCTCAAAATCGGATGTGTACACAGCAGGTGCTTGACTAGGTCGAAAGCCCTCTGACACTCCGCAGCCCAACAGAACTTCACTGACTTCGACAGTAGATCAGTTAACGGTGCTAAGACAGTAGAGTATCCCCGGATGAAGCGCCTATAATAGCCTATCATACCTAGGAACCGCATGACCTGGCACTTAGTGGTGGGCCTGGGAAACATATTGATAGCCTGTATCTTGCTCAGGGGGGGGCACACCCGGCCTAACCCGACCACGAAGCCAAGATACTGCACAGTAGCCTTTACAAACTCGCACTTCCTCAGGTTCACCACCAGCCCAGCATCGTGCAACTTCCCAAACAGGGTCTCTAAGTGCCTTAGGTGATTTTCAAAATCGTCATCACACACTATCACGTCATCAAGGTAGACCGTGCAGTTAGGGATTTCGTCACAAATATCGTTCATCAGGTTCTGAAACGTGGCAGGTGCGTTCTTAAGCCCATAAGGCATTACGTTACATTGGTAGGTCTTGCCATCTACCACAAAACCACAAACTTGCTTAGCTCGGTCCGACAGGGGTACTTGCCAGTAGCCTTTTACAAGATCAATTTTAGTAAGGTACTTTGCATTCCCTATCTTGTCCACGCTGTCGTCAACTCGAGGCAAAGGGTAAGGGTTGGTAGTGGTCAAGCCATTTAGCCTACGAAAATCTATGCAGAACCGCACCTTGCCGTCAGGTTTTGGCTGCAACGTGACGGGTGATGTCCACTTCACATAACCTTCAGTGATCATCCCTCTCTCAACCATGTACTTTAACTCCTCCCGTAAAGCTGGCAACTTTACCGGGGGCACACGGTAGGGCACTGACTTGAAGGGCACATTATCACCGACGTCCACGTCGTGCGTTACCTGAGTAGTGAGACCTGGGTGTTCGGCGAAAACAGAGGGGTATGACCTGAACAGGCCTAGGACAGCAGCACCCTGGTGCTCAGGCAGGTGACTTACAGCTTGCCTAGCCTCTTGTTCAGTATTCCCCGCCCACTGTTCCGCGGAAATGACACAGTCCCAGCTATCCTCCTCAGCAGCATGACTGTCCCCACCTCCTTCTCCACCCTGGCCGCTGCAGGCCAGCACAGGGACAGTGAGAGGCTCTGAGGGGCGTCTCACATACTCTTTCATGAGGTTAACATGACATAACTGATGTTGTTTTCTACGGTCAGGTGTTGCAACGAGATAATCAAGGTCGGACAGTTTCTTAGCCACCACATACGGCCCAATAAACTTGGCAGAAAGGGGGTGTCCAGGCAAAGGTAAAAGCAACATTACCTCCTGACCCACCGAAAACTCCCGAAGCTTCACCTTGGCGTCATACTGGTGCTTCATGACCGCCTGTGCATTAACCAAGTTATTACCTGCCGCTGCCATGCAACCTATAAGTCTCTCCCGGCTCTCAAGGATATATTTAAGTACAGACCCCGGCTTCTCTTCGCCCTCCCAGATCTCTTTCACCATACTTAAAGGTCCTCTCACATTATGGCCAAAGACTAGTTGATTTGGACTGAACCCCAGGCTCTCTCCTGGGACTTCACGTGCAGCGAACAGAACATACGGCAGACCCAAATCCCAATCAGTGTCATGTTCTGCACAGTAACAGCGTAGCATACTCTTCAGGGTCGAGTGCCACCGCTCCAAGACTCCCTGACTCTCGGGATGGTAGGCTGACGACACTACAGAGCATATACCGTGCAACTGAAGGGTTTGCTTGAACAATTTGGATGTAAAATTGCTCCCCTGGTCTGACTGCACCTCACGTGGAAATCCATAACGGGAACAGAACAATAATAAGTTTTTAACAACTGCCTTTGCCGAGCCGTTTCTCATGGGGTATGCGTCCGGGTATCTCGTAGCCACATCCATGATTGTCAACAGGAATTTATTGCCACTACTAGTAGGCGGGAAAGGGCCAACCAAATCTACTACAACTTTGCTGAACGGAGGCCCGGTGACAGGTATGGGAAACAAAGGTGCCTTCGGGATGGTCTGGTTAGGCTTCCCCGTTGTCTGGCAGGTCGCACACCCAGCCACCCATGCACAGACATCAGCCTTGACCCCAGGCCACCAGAAAAACCTGCCCAATGCCGCCAATGTTTTGGTTACCCCCAAATGACCCGCCACCGGCACATCATGCGCCAGACACAATAAGGACTCTCTATACTTATTTGGAACAACCACCTGGTCTACTACCCTCGCACCGCCCTCCCACTTCGATTTGGGGTCTAGAAATCTGCGGTACAATATCCTGTTGAGCCTAAAGAAATCTCCCGGCTTCGCATCCCCATCTTCCTCCAACTCTATGGCACCATTGCTATAACGAGCTAGGCTAGCGTCTTGCAGCTGCTGCTCACTAATGTCCCTGGGCGTCAATGCATCAAGATGGTTTTGTAATAAGACATTACCCCGGCTAGTAGGCTCTACTGCCTTAGTGGCTCTCGCTACAGCTCTTGCCTCACGCGAAGTCTTACCCAACTCTGCCTTGTTACACACCATATCTGGGCCAGAGTCAACTCCCGTGTTTATTATAGGTCCAAGTACCGAATCACCGAGAAGTGCAGCAGAATCAATGTCCCTTTTCCTGCCCTTAGCAACCTTCTCCTGATCCTTCCTCCACTGTCCCCGAGGTTGAGTGCTAGGCTGTGCAGGAGCCGCAGAGCGAGATCGGGTTACCACACAGGCCATCTCATCCTGTTGGCACCTCCCAACCCATTCCCGATTCTCACCATCCACGTCGGCCGCCCTCTCGGCAACGACTAAGGGTGGAGTCCCGGAAGTGGGCACCGCAAAGTCGTTGCCGAGAAGAAGGTCGACGCCCTCAACTGGCAAACACTCAACGATCCCTACATCCAGCTCCCTGCACACCTCTCCCACTCTCAACTCCAACCTCACAAGTGGGTATGACCTCGTAGCATTTATACCCTGCACCACAACAACTCTGGCCGCATTTATCGGTTTCCCTGTGAAGTTCCTCAACAAAGTTTGCGAAGCCCCCGTATCCCTCAGCAAGTCAACCCTCCGTAGTTCACTCCCCCAGCTCACAAACCCGTGTCCCCGATGGCTACAGAAAGTGTCCCGGACAGGTGTCGAGCCTTCCGTACGCTTCTTTACCGCGTGTGCCTCAGCTGCTGACAACCTACCCCGGGCAGTTGCTGCAGCCTTCAGAGACACACCGATACTGTGAACCAATGACACCGGCTTAGCGGGAGTGTTACTAGGGCACTCACGTGAATAATGGCCTAGCTTCTGACATTTGTAACATTTCACATCCCCAATGGGCTTCTTCCCTTGTGCGGGCGAAGAAGGGGCCTGACCTTTAGTAAACGGGAGAGGCTTGTGTTTGTAGGTGTTATTAGGTGCAATGCATTTAGTGTGGTTATGTGTGTCATAGGATTTGTTATTATCGAAAACTCTGGTGGGTGGGGTATAGCGCCCCTTCTGCCCTGACTCAGCCCTCTGAGCGGCACCGCAACCACGAATCAATGATAATCTGAAGTCTGCCATCTTGGCAGCCTCCTCTACTGTCTTGGGACATTTTTCCTTAATGTTCAGCGTTAGATCGGTTCCAGTACATTTGTAAAACTGTTCCAGATAGAAAAGTTGCTTAATTTCCTCAGCCGACTCTGCGTGCTCGGACCGAAACCAGTTATTACCTGCATCTGTTAAGTCCCGTGCGTGCTCCATAAAACTGACGTCGCTCTTCTTATTCACGCCACGGAACTTCAATCTATAAGTTTCGGGTTGCAGTTCGTAGGCCCGGAGCACAGCCTCCTTCACCAGTCCATACACTACACTCTCGTCCAGTGACAGTGCATCGTAAGCTTTCAACCCCTTACCCACTAGACGTGATGAAACTAATGCTGCCCATTTAACCTCCGGCCAGTCATACTCACGACACTTCTTTTCGAAACGAGCAAAAAACTCAGTCACTGCTGTCTCATCAAATGCGGGTACTAACTTAATTAAATGCGAAAGTGAGTCTGTAACCCGGTGCCCACCACCGAGATGACGCCCCGTGGTCTCTACTCTAGACTTCTCGACATCCATTTCAGCCTGGTACCTGGTTGCATCCTGATTGGCTTGGATTCTAGCAACCTCTATGCGTTCTATACTAGCCTGTTGTATCTGTATCTGAGTCTCCTGCAGCTTAAACTTAGCTAGTTCTAGCTGAAATAACATCTCAGGAGACAGGCCTGGGGGGGGAGAGCACAAAATGGGGGATCCACACCGAGACGTGTTTACGGGTAAGCCAGCTTGCCCTTGAGAACCCTCCTGCTGCATCGTGCTAAGACTCGCTGGCTGAGGGCCCAGCTCAGGGGTAGAGTGGAATGGAGGCTTGGAGGGAACCCCCCAAGACCCCACTCCACCCACCGCCCCATCGCCATCACCCAACAAACATGCCACCAAATTCTTCTTGGGCCAACTGTCAGGACAGTCCCGCCCCAAAACCGTGGCTAAACAGCGAAGACCGTAACAATCAATAGCCTGCAGGCGCTGTTCGGTCAAAGGTGTCTGCAAAAATGCCCGGGCATCCCTCTCTCCACTTATAACACTCCCCTCCCTAAACATCTGTTGTACTTGCTGGTTACTAGGCTGTACCGTGTTATCCTCCCCCGTAAATGATGAGTCATTAGACATAGTGCTGGTTATACAATTGCTGTTCATAAAAAAAAAGAAGTGCTTATTACTAATTGCAGTCTCGACTCACAAAATGTTAAAGATGCTTGAATGACTCTACTCTAGACACCCCCAACGAAACAATCTGCAAGTCCACCAATACAATAATGACACAATAAAAATTCCTCCAATATGCAAGAAAATTCTAGCCAGCTCTACTAGGTAGCATAGAATAGTTCTCCAAAAAACATGTGATAGGATACTACTGAATCTTGTGCAAGGTCGCCATTTTGTTACGGCTGGATCGGCAATACATATTCGGGATTCTTGATCGTAGGACAGAAATGGCTTATGTGACAACGACACGCTCGATTCCAGTCCCAAATACTATATGCTCCAGACAACAAAAGCACCAACGCCCTACAGAGTTATCGTCTATGGTAACGAGGTACCTTAACTCGGCGAAAGTGTACAACAGGGGTAGGCTATGAGGTTAAACTCCCTCAGACATTTATAGGTTACGTTATTACTAAAGAAATGCAATACTCAAGAAACTACGTTAATATTAAGCCTCTAATAATGTAGAATAGAAGCAGGCTAAAGGTATGACAGTGAAATGCTAAATGACAAATGTACACGCCTACTTGAAAGCGCGTGCACTAGAATAACTGTCCCCTACTAACATGCACTAGCATGTAGCATACAAGATGTTCATGATCCAGTAGATACCTAATAATACACATGGAAGGAACATAAATAGTAGTCACTTATTATAAGAATGAATCTATACTTGGAATAACTAAAAGGTTGCAGGCAACAGTACTGCGCCGGTAGCCTACTACCGCATAGGCTACTTCGCTTCTCTCACTCTGTCTCCCCTCTGAGTCCGTATGCGCCCTACGCAATAGAACTCTGGAAACAGCAGCAAAACGACAGTGCAGTTAATTGATACATGAAAGTATTAATAGTGTTGTCTTGTGTGTGAGTAATGTGTATTGTAAAGTGTTACATACATAAACTTAAAGAGAGCTGCAATGCATAGTAAAATAAAGATATCACCCACTCATCATCCCCATGTGTTCTAGCTAGCAGGCCAAGTCACAGGAACAACGAGTCCCAGCACCGAAAGCGAGAACCCAGGAAAAGACTGCAGAGAACACAAGGACAGATAAATTACGTTACTCTACTATACCGGCACTACGAGCGAGCTGTAGTCTCTGGTACTGCACTCGCTCCTGGCTCGGTAGGCAAATCAAGGCTAAGTCCTCGCCCCTCTACAGACAACTCCTGGGCATGGTCGGGCTCTTACACATGGCACTAGTCTAGTCACAAATTGGATGATGAGCTGGGCATATAACTCGTGAACATGTAGAACGTTCACCAACTATCCTCATCAAGAAGATCGCTGTTCACATTAACCCCTTAAATCTAATACATGTAAATATATGCTTGTCCTAAGAGTAATACGAGAGGTGAGTGCTGAAACTCCTTTAGGACCTCAAGGGAAGGGTATGCATTTAAATAGAGAGAAGAATGAAATGAGAGTAATGTCGTCAGAGAGAAAGAGTGCAACCGTGAGAAATTGGGAGAGAGGGCAAGGGATGTTAGAATCTCAAAGGTTCTAGGCAACCTGATCATGGAACACACAGCGAGCCTCCATGCAATGTGCAGTACGACAACATGGGCAGCCCAGGCAGCATATGCAGGCGGCAATGTACTACCAACCCTGTCGCACCTAGCTATAAGCGCAGGGCTGCCAACCGGTCCATACGTCTGGCAACCATTGCTACCCTCTCGCTCTGAAGTCTAACTCACTCTCTCTCTCTGAATTCCTATTGTCTTATCTATCAACTTCTCTATTGATACTACATATTAAATGGAAGGTCTCGACATGGCTTAAAACAAAACCCACCACTGGTTAGCAAATGACGAGACCTTTGCAGAGATACAAAGAACATAGTTATACGTTGTCACACTCAATATAAGCAGCCAGCACGGTACACGGTACACGGCACCGCGGCGGTACAGTGGAGTACCAAGGAGTACAATCAGGTTGCGTTGCTACGCACTGGGTGCGTCACAATAGTTATAAGTTGTCACACTCAATATACATAGCTGCTGACGGTAGCCAGATCACGGGCGGTACAGTGGAGTACCAAGGAGTACAATCAGGTTGCGTTACCACGCACTGGGTGCGTCACAGCCCCCCCAAGATTTTAGATAATCGACCTTAGAAGCATTATCAAAATCTGACAGGCAACCAACCGACCTGCTACCCTTAGCTGCCACTAATTGCAAAAGGTGCACAACAACTGAAGTGTGAATTATACATAAAACACAATATCGCATGCATCATGCTACAACAATAAAGACTTACAAAACTAAAAAAAAAAGAAAGAGTTTTCTCGTTTATTTTATTGTTTTATAATCTTTTTGGACGGCGTTATGATAGCCTAATTTTACTCCTGCTCAACCCACACACCGTGCACGACTATCTTGGATCATCAACCCTTGATAGACAATCTGCTATCACGTTCTCACTCCCGGCAATATGTTGAATGTTGAGATTATACTCTTGGAGCATTAGGGACCACCTGGTCAACCGCATATTCCGATTGTGAAACTGATTTAGGAATTTCAAGGGATGATGGTCCGTATAAATCGTCACTACCGGGCCGTAGGCTGGAACATAAACTTCGAAATGTTTGAGCGACAAAACGATAGCCAGAAGCTCCTTCTCTATAGTCGAGTAATTCCTTTGTGCCGAAT
Organism: Lithodes maja; assembly: GCA_037953745.1. Classification (NCBI taxonomy): domain Eukaryota; kingdom Metazoa; phylum Arthropoda; class Malacostraca; order Decapoda; family Lithodidae; genus Lithodes; species Lithodes maja. The sequence goes on from JBAKBP010001444.1 coordinate 113,602, forward strand.
TAAACTTGCGAGAAAAGAAGCTCACTGGGTGTTCCAAGCCCTCGGAATCAGTCTGCAGTAACACTGCCCCGGCACCCACACCGCTGGCATCAGTCGCCAGCTGAAAACTCCTGGAGAAGTCTGGGGCCCTCAAAATCGGATGTGTACACAGCAGGTGCTTGACTAGGTCGAAAGCCCTCTGACACTCCGCAGCCCAACAGAACTTCACTGACTTCGACAGTAGATCAGTTAACGGTGCTAAGACAGTAGAGTATCCCCGGATGAAGCGCCTATAATAGCCTATCATACCTAGGAACCGCATGACCTGGCGCTTAGTGGTGGGCCTGGGAAACATATTGATAGCCTGTATCTTGCTCAGGGGGGGGGGCACACCCGGCCTAACCCGACCACAAAGCCAAGATACTGCACAGTAGCCTTTACAAACTCGCACTTCCTCAGGTTCACCACCAGCCCAGCATCGTGCAACTTCCCAAACAGGGTCTCTAAGTGCCTTAAGTGATTTTCAAAATCGTCATCATATACTATCACGTCATCAAGGTAGACCGTGCAGTTAGGGATTTCGTCACAAATATCGTTCATCAGGTTCTGAAACGTGGCAGGTGCGTTCTTAAGCCCATAAGGCATTACGTTACATTGGTAGGTCTTGCCATCTACCACAAAACCACAAACTTGCTTAGCTCGGTCCGACAGGGGTACTTGCCAGTAGCCTTTTACAAGATCAATTTTAGTAAGGTACTTTGCATTCCCTATCTTGTCCACGCTGTCGTCAACTCGAGGCAAAGGGTAAGGGTTGGTAGTGGTCAAGCCATTTAGCCTACGAAAATCTATGCAGAACCGCACCTTGCCGTCAGGTTTTGGCTGCAACGTGACGGGTGATGTCCACTTCACATAACCTACAGTGATCATCCCTCTCTCAACCATGTACTTTAACTCCTTCCGTAAAGCTGGCAACTTTACCGGGGGCACACGGTAGGGCACTGACTTGAAGGGCACATTATCACCGACGTCCACGTCGTGCGTTACCTGAGTAGTGAGACCTGGGTGTTCGGCGAAAACAGAGGGGTATGACCTGAACAGGCCTAGGACAGCAGCACCCTGGTGCTCAGGCAGGTGACTTACAGCTTGCCTAGCCTCTTGTTCAGTATTCCCCGCCCACTGTTCCGCGGAAATGACACAGTCCCAGCTATCCTCCTCAGCAGCATGACTGTCCCCACCTCCTTCTCCACCCTGGCCGCTGCAGGCCAGCACAGGGACAGTGAGAGGCTCTGAGGGGCGTCTCACATACTCTTTCATGAGGTTAACATGACATAACTGATGTTTTTTCCTACGGTCAGGTGTTGCAACGAGATAATCAAGGTCGGACAGTTTCTTAGCCACCACATACGGCCCAATGAACTTGGCAGAAAGGGGGTGTCCAGGCAAAGGTAAAAGCAACATTACCTCCTGACCCACCGAAAACTCCCGAAGCTTCACCTTGGCGTCATACTGGTGCTTCATGACCGCCTGTGCATTAACCAAGTTATTACCTGCCGCTGCCATGCAACCTATAAGTCTCTCCCGGCTCTCAAGGACATATTTAAGTACAGACCCCGGCTTCTCTTCGCCCTCCCAGATCTCTTTCACCATACTTAAAGGTCCTCTCACATTATGGCCAAAGACTAGTTGATTTGGACTGAACCCCAGGCTCTCTCCTGGGACTTCACGTGCAGCGAACAGAACATACGGCAGACCCAAATCCCAATCAGTGTCATGTTCTGCACAGTAACAGCGTAGCATACTCTTCAGGGTCGAGTGCCACTGCTCCAAGACTCCCTGACTCTCGGGATGGTAGGCTGACGACACTACAGAACATATACCGTGTAACTGAAGGGTTTGCTTGAACAATTTGGATGTAAAATTGCTCCCCTGGTCTGACTGCACCTCACGTGGAAATCCATAACGGGAACAGAACAATAATAAGTTTTAACAACTGCCTTTGCCGAGCCGTTTCTCATGGGGTATGCGTCCGGGTATCTCGTAGCCACATCCATGATTGTCAACAGGAATTTATTGCCACTACTAGTAGGCGGGAAAGGGCCAACCAAATCTACTACAACTTTGCTGAACGGAGGCCCGGTGACAGGTATGGGAAACAAAGGTGCCTTCGGGATTGTCTGGTTAGGCTTCCCCGTTGTCTGGCAGGTCGCACACCCAGCCACCCATGCACAGACATCAGCCTTGACCCCAGGCCACCAGAAAAACCTGCCCAATGCCGCCAATGTTTTTGTTACCCCCAAATGACCCGCCACCGGCACATCATGCGCCAGACACAATAAGGACTCTCTATACTTATTTGGAACAACCACCTGGTCTACTACCCTCGCACCGCCCTCCCACTTCGATTTGGGGTCTAGAAATCTGCGGTACAATATCCTGTTGAGCCTAAAGAAATCTCCCGGCTTCGCATCCCCATCTTCCTCCAACTCTATGGCACCATTGCTATAACGAGCTAGGCTAACGTCTTGCAGCTGCTGCTCACTAATGTCCCCAGGCGTCAATGCATCAAGATGGTTTTGTAATAAGACATTACCCCGGCTAGTAGGCTCTACTGCCTTAGTGGCTCTCGCTACAGATCTTGCCTCACGCGAAGTCTTACCCAACTCTGCCTTGTTACACACCATATCTGGGCCAGAGTCAACTCCCGTGTTTATTATAGGTCCAAGTACCGAATCACCGAGAAGTGCAGCAGAATCAATGTCCCTTTTCCTGCCCTTAGCAACCTTCTCCTGATCCTTCCTCCACTGTCCCCGAGGTTGAGTGCTAGGCTGTGCAGGAGCCGCAGAGCGAGATCGGGTTACCACACAGGCCATCTCATCCTGTTGGCACCCCCCAACCCATTCCCGATTCTCACCATCCACGTCGGCCGCCCTCTCGGCAACGACTAAGGGTGGAGTCCCGGAAGTGGGCACCGCAAAGTCGTTGCCGAGAAGAAGGTCGACGCCCTCAACTGGCAAACACTCAACGATCCCTACATCCAGCTCCCTGCACACCTCTCCCACTCTCAACTCCAACCTCACAAGTGGGTATGACCTCGTAGCATTTATACCCTGCACCACAACAACTCTGGCCGCATTTATCGGTTTCCCTGTGAAGTTCCTCAACAAAGTTTGCGAAGCCCCCGTATCCCTCAGCAAGTCAACCCTCCGTAGTTCACTCCCCCAGCTCACAAACCTGTGTCCCCGATGGCTACAGAAAGTGTCCCGGACAGGTGTCGAGCCTTCCGTACGCTTCTTTACCGCGTGTGCCTCAGCTGCTGACAACCTACCCCGGGCAGTTGCTGCAGCCTTCAGAGACACACCGATACTGTGAACCAATGACACCGGCTTAGCGGGAGTGTTACTAGGGCACTCACGTGAATAATGGCCTAGCTTCTGACATTTGTAACATTTCACATCCCCAATGGGCTTCTTCCCTTGTGCGGGCGAAGAAGGGGCCTGACCTTTAGTAAACGGGAGAGGCTTGTGTTTGTAGGTGTTATTAGGTGCAATGCTTTTAGTGTGGTTATGTGTGTCATAGGATTTGTTATTATCGAAAACTCTGGTGGGTGGGGTATAGCGCCCCTTCTGCCCTGACTCAGCCCTCTGAGCGGCACCGCAACCACGAATCAATGATAATCTGAGGTCTGCCATCTTGGCAGCCTCCTCTACTGTCTTGGGACATTTTTCCTTAATGTTCAGCGTTAGATCGGTTCCAGTACATTTGTAAAACTGTTCCAGATAGAAAAGTTGCTTAATTTCCTCAGCCGACTCTGCGTGCTCGGACCGAAACCAGTTATTACATGCATCTGTTAAGTCCCGTGCGTGCTCCATAAAACTGACGTCGCTCTTCTTATTCACGCCACGGAACTTCAATCTATAAGTTTCGGGTTGCAGTTCGTAGGCCCGGAGCACAGCCTCCTTCACCAGTCCATACACGACACTCTCGTCCAGTGACAGTGCATCGTAGGCTTTCAACCCCTTACCCACTAGACGTGATGAAACTAATGCTGCCCATTTAACCTCCGGCCAGTCATACTCACGACACTTCTTTTCGAAACGAGCAAAAAACTCAGTCACTGCTGTCTCATCAAATGCGGGTACTAACTTAATTAAATGCGAAAGTGAGTCTGTAACCCGGTGCCCACCACCGAGATGACGCCCCGTGGCCTCTACTCTAGACGTCTCGACATCCATTTCAGCCTGGTACCTGGTTGCATCCTGATTGGCTTGGATTCTAGCAACCTCTATGCGTTCTATACTAGCCTGTTGTATCTGAGTCTCCTGCAGCTTAATCCGTTCTATACTAGCCTGTTGTATCTGAGTCTCCTGCAGCGTAATCCGTTCTATACTAGCCTGTTGTATCTGAGTCTCCTGCAGCTTAATCCGTTCTATACTAGCCTGTTGACTCTCTCGCAACTTAAGCTTAGCTAGTTCTAGCTGAAATAACATCTCAGGAGACAGGCCTGGGGGGGGGGGGGGGAGAGCACAAAATGGGGGATCCACACCGAGACGTGTTTACGGGTAAGCCAGCTTGCCATTGAGAACCCTCCTGCTGCATCGTGCTAAGACTCGCTGGCTGAGGGCCCAGCTCAGGGGTAGAGTGGAATGGAGGCTTGGAGGGAACCCCCCAAGACCCCACTCCACCCACCGCCCCATCGCCATCACCCAACAAACATGCCACCAAATTCTTCTTGGGCCAACTGTCAGGACAGTCCCGCCCCAAAACCGTGGCTATACAGCGAAGACCGTAACAATCAATAGCCTGCAGGCGCTGTTCGGTAAAAGGTGTCTGCAAAAATGCCCGGGCATCCCTCTCTCCAATTATAACACTCCCCTCCCTAAATATCTGCTGTACTTGCTGGTCACTAGGCTGTACCGTGTTATCCTCCCCCGTAAATGATGAGTCATTAGACATAGTGCTGGTTATACAATTGCTGTTCATAACAAAACAAAAGTGCTTATTACTAATTGCAGTCTCGACTCACAAAATGTTAAAGATGCTTGAATGACTCTACTCTAGACACCTAACGAAACAATCTGCAAGTCCACCAATACAATAATGACACAATAAAAATTCCTCCAATATGCAAGAAAATTCTAGCCAGCTCTACTAGGTAGCATAGAATAGTTCTCCAAAAAAACATGTGATAGGATACTACTGAATCTTGTGCAAGGTCGCCATTTTGTTACGGCTGGATCGGCAATACATATTCGGGATTCTTGATCGTAGGACAGAAATGGCTTAAGTGACAACGACACGCTCGATTCCAGTCCCAAATACTATATGCTCCAGACAACAAAAGCACCAACGCCCTACAGAGTTATCGTCTACGGTAACGAGGTACCTTAACTCGGCGAAAGTGTACAACAGGGGTAGGCTATGAGGCTAAACTCCCTCAGACATTTATAGGTTACGTTATTACTAAAGAAATGCAATACTCAAGAAACTACGTTAATATTAAGCCTCTAATAATGTAGAATAGAAGCAGGCTAAAGGTATGACAGTGAAATGCTAAATGACAAATGTACACGCCTACTTGAAAGCGTGTGCACTACACTAACTGTCCCCTACTAACATGCACTAGCATGTAGCATACAAGATGTTCATGATCCAGTAGATACCTAATAATACACATGGGAGGAACATAAATAGTAGTCACTTATTATAATAATGAATCTATACTTGGAATAACTAAAAGGTTGCAGGCAACAGTACTGCTCCGGTAGCCTACTACCGCATAGGCTACTTCGCTTCTCTCACTCTGTCTCCCCTCCGAGTCCGTATGCGCCCTACGCAACAGAACTCCGGACACAGCAGCAAAACGAGAGTGCAGTTAATTGATACATGAAAGTATTAATAGTGTTGTCTTGTGTGTGAGTAATGTGTATTGTAAAGTGTTACATACATATACTTAAAGAGAGCTGCAATGCATAGTAAAATAAAGATATATCCCACTCATCATCCCCATGTGTTCTAGCTAGCAGGCCAAGTCACAGGAACAACGAGTCCCAGCACCGAAAGCGAGAACCCAGGAAAAGACTGTAGAGAACACAAGGACAGATAAATTACGTTACTCTACTATACCGGCACTACGAGCGAGCTGTAGTCTCGGGTGCTACACTCGCTCCTGGCTCGGTATGCAAATCAAGGCTAAGTCCTCGTCCCTCTACAGACAACTCCTGGGCATGGTCGGGCTCTTACACATGGCACCAGTCTAGTCACAAATGGGATGATGAGCGGGGCATATAACTTGTGAACATGTAGAACGTTCACCAACTATCCTCATCAAGAAGATCGCTGTTCACATTAACCCCTTAAATCTAATACATGTAAATATATGCTTGTCCTAAGAGTAATACGAGAGGTGAGTGCTGAAACTCCTTTAGGACCTCAAGGGAAGGTTATGCATTTAAATAGAGAGAAGGATGAAATGAGAGTAATGTCGTCAGAGAGAAAGAGTGCAACCGTGAGAAGTTGGGAGAGAGGGCAAGGGATGTTAGAATCTCAAAGGTTCTAGGCAACCTGATCATGGAACACGCAGCCAGCCTCCAGGCAATGTGCTGTACGACAACATGGGCAGCCCAGGCAGCGTAGGCAGGCAGCAATGGACTACCAACCCTATCGCGCCTAGCTATAAGCGCAAGGCTGCCAACCAGTCCATACGTCTGGCAACCCACCCGGCCATGCTACCCTCCTGCTCTGAAGCCCAACTCACTCTCTCTCTCTGAACTCCCATTGTCTTATCTATCAACTTCTCTATTGATACTACATATTAAATGGAAGGTCTCGACATGGCTTAAAACAAAACCCACCACTGGTTAGCACATGACGAGACCTTTGCAGAGATACAAAGAACATAGTTATAAGTTGTCACACTCAATATACATAGCTGCTGACGGTAGCCAGATCACGGGCGGTACAGTGGAGTACCAAGGAGTACAATCAGGTTGCGTTGCCACGCACTGGGTGCGTCACAATATATATATATATATATATATATATATATATATATATATATATATATATATATATATATATATATACATACCGGTATATATATATATATATATATATATATATATATATATTTATATATATATATATATATATATTGAAATGCCGGGTGTGAAGGGAATTCATGGTCTCCTGAAATATCCCCAGGCTACCTTTAGGATCAACTTTTCCTGGTACCTGGCGCGGGATACGAACCTCTGAAGGGAATTTAACCCCCCTAAAAACCCACAGGTTTTGAGATGCCTTGGGTGGGGTTCGAACCCTGGTTAGTGACCCAACCATCACCACCAGGCCCGCGCGCTAACCCACTGTACTACCACGGACGTACTAAAAGTATAGCAACCTTAGTCCGATTTTTAAGAACCAGGTGATAGTCTCGTGGTGTTATCACGTGATGAGTTTATTGGACTTACCATCTACGACTATTTTACGCTATACCTGACGTCAACTCGGGTTAGTATTATTGTGGGTGCGGGACATTTTCGAGGGCATTACGCTGCCACCAATGTTATGCCCTGTTTTTCTACAGGTTTAACTTGGGTAATGTGAGTTCTAATTGACTGGGTATATAAGGCTGCATGCACAATACAAGATATGAGGAATAGAGAACACAAAGAAACACATGGTAGCAAGTTACACGATCACGTTTATTGATATACCACTGCAGAATACTTGTGTAAGACAATATAATAGAATCGAACAACACTAGCATAAGTGGATCTGGATGGAGCCTAGTCTCCCACTTCCAACGTTCAGGTATTAATCTTCTGATCACTGGCTTTGATTTAACAGGTTTATATACCGAAGACCATCAATGTTACTTATAGATTCATATTCACCGTTAGATTTATTAATGGTAGCTCTGGTGCACAAGTAGTAGTTCACAGACTAGATTAGACACGCGTATTTTAGAGCACGGGAATTCTAGTAACCTCAGGGGGTACTGATCTAAGTTTTATATCCTTGTTTCAGAAATACATAGAACGCAAATCAGTGGGCGAACGTTAGATATCACTAGAGTTTTAATATCTGAATAAGGTAATTACGAGAGTCAAGGTCGCCTGTTAATTAAAGAGCACTGATCGCTTAGTACGTCCCAAATGGAATGGTTAAGTATGAATTACACTGGGCAAGGTCTTAGCCACTTCGTAGAAATATTAATTAGTGAAATCTCTAAACAGCACAGTAATATGTAGTACTGCTAAAGAGAATCTTGGGTAGTATCTGATGGGTCTGGTCCTGGTTATCTTGCGTCCATGATGTTGGGGGCTAACGACTGGTTCCGCGGCCGTCCAGGGGGGCCATATGTGTGAAGTTCTTAAATACGTGGGCAGGTCCTTCTATCCAAATCTGCCACGGAGTCTGCCGGCTCTGGGATCTCACTCCGGAACAACACAAGGGCAGAGCTAGAAGTTAACTGCAGGGTAGTGACCCCTGGTTGGTGTCTAGCTTTCAACTGATTTGACTGGGGGCGGGAGTTAGATTTATAGGCTCGGTTCTGGACCCTGTAGACAGTAGGGATCTCGAGTCTTATGGACTTAATTGAGCTCTCAATAGAAATGGAGACTAGGTAAGATGGTATTTACTGTTGTGGCACAGGGCTATAGGAAGCCTTTATATTTTCATATAACTGAGCCTTAGTAAGAGGTACTATTTTGGCTATACTGGACGTATTTAGGGGAGAGAGTCTGGATCTACTTTGCGAGGAGGATGGGGACAGCTGTGATAGGAGCGTCTCTCTAGATTGTTCAATCTTCATTCTATGGTATAGCTGAGGTGCTAATTTAGTGATCAGAGCATGCAAGAAAGGTAAATGGTTTATTGTGAGTTAATAGAGGTTAGTAAAGGTGTTAGTCATTCATGGTTAGTTCATTGATAGGAAGAATTCCTGTGCTACCTGGCAATGACTCGAAAGTCAAAACAGGGGCCAGGTATACCTCCGCGGGGGTGGGGGTCTCCCTCCTCGGGTGGGCAAAAAGGGGGAGCTGGGCGCCCTCTCTCTGAGATAGTCGTCCGGCGGCTGTGGCTAGGGGCTTGCCATATCACCAGTGTTTGTAATAACCCTCTGTGTATGAGACAGATGTGGGTGTCTTTAATACCAAAACCGAAGGTGCCTTAGCTAGCTGGTTTTACTCGGCTGGTTGTTAATTGTAGGGTTTGCTGGATGTGGTGGAGACTGGGTTGCTAACTCTGCCACATTTATCTGGAAGTATGGCAATAGAAGTTAGTTACTGGCGGGGCGGCTAGCCTCGCACCGATGACCATTGGGTGCAGGGTTGTGAATGTGTTGTAAGAGAATAGATGGCATGCAAGGGGCTAGTAAAGTTCTAATGTTGTTCTGGCCTACTAAGTGAAGGTAGGCTGGATAGGAGTATATAATATTATATAAAAGGTTGGAGAGCGTTAGCAACGGACAATTCAAGGATCTTCAAGAGGTATGAGAGAGAGGCTAGGTCGGACAAGAGTCGAGAAGCGCGGGAATTCTTAATGAGAGGGGGGGAGAGTTCAAGGGCTACAGGGAAATTTTGCCCCTAAGGTCCCTGGGCGTGGGGGTGGCATTAGGCTACAATTGATATGGAAGTTTGAAAAGGCAGTAGAATACGTTAGCCAAAATATGCTACCGGGGAATGCAACTATGGTGTGGTATATGAGTCTGGAAAAGATAGAGTTATGTGATCAGTCCGAGGGTTATGGATACTATTAGTTGGCCCTGGGAACTGCGTTTTCTATTAAATATAAATATAAATACCAACAACAGCGGCAGTTCGTAGGGGTACTTAGTTATTGTTTCGGGGTACTTATGACAGATACTGGTAACCAGGTTATCTTATACAATCTCTGGTTGGGGTAAGAGGTGTAAGACACGAAGTAAATTGGCGTAGTGTGGGCTGTGGATACGAAGGAGGCAAGGGGAAGACGTATGACAATTGTGGAAAGTAAATGGAAAAAGGTGAACACAATGGCGGATAAAAATACTTAACCTAAGGATTGCATACATCGATGAACGATGACATTATAGTCGTCGTCCTAATAAGGTGATGAAACCTGGTTGATCTGTACTAGGCACAATACGACACAAGGACAGTGCCGCTATGTCTCATCAATGCTGGTGGCAGTTAATATTATAGACTTAGTTACTAGAGGAACAATGCAAGGGGCGACTGAGCACGGGTTACATATATCTATACTCTTCATGGAAAATGATATACGAGGTCTAGGGGCAAACGTGGGTGTTTTAACTTCTAAGATATACAACATCTACTTCTCGGATGCAAGAACATACATAGATATAATTATGGCTGTCTGATGTGTTGGCATTGGCTCAACGTCGGGACAGGGCATGGGTGTTTTTAATATGAATGTATATTCCTGTTCATCATCTTTGTAGCAAGGACAGTGCCGCTATGTCGTATCAATGCTGGTGGCAGTTAATATTATAGACTTAGTTACTAGAGGAACAATGCAAGGGGCGACTGAGCACGGGTTACATATATCTATACTAGTCATGGAAAATGATATACGAGGTCTAGGAACAAACGTGGGTGTTTTAACTTCTAAGATATATAACATCTACTTCTCGGATGTAAGAACATACATAAATATTATTATGGCTGTCTGATGTGTTGGCATTGGCTCAACGTCGGGACAGGGCATGGGTGTTTTTAATATGAATGTATATTCCTGTTCATCCTCTTTGTAGTGTAGGACACGAGGGGGTTAGTGTACGTGAGGTGTGGAAAATGGTCAGTTTAGAAAAGGAAAAAGGGTGCAGCCAGGAGCTGCTTAGCCCTGCGGGCTTGGGCCTGTCTGAAATGGCTGGCTCGGTCAGCTGGTCCTTTCGTTCTGTGGACCTTTCCTTTGGTGTTTCTGTGTGGTGTTCGTTCGTGGCTTCTGTGGTGGGCTTCTCGTTCTGGGGCATTTTACTTCCCTCTCCTTCATTATAGGCTCGTCCTCGAGCCTCAAGGGTGAAGTAAAAAGAAGCATAGTCAGAAAAATGTAGGTTAACAAGAAAAGTAGTATGACTAAGGGAAAAAAATAATATATACAGTATATGGAAAACATGTAAATTTATAGAATCATGCCCAATCGCTTAGGAATTAAAAACATTCAAAACAATTTAGTACAATAATCTCATCATCATCAGGGGGGGGGGGTATTTAGGGTCTCCGTTAGTCTGGGTGACGGTCTGGTAATAGGGGGTGGTGGTTCACTTTCACTTTGGAAGGGCGGGGTGGATATACCGTTAGTTCTTGTCGTTAGGAATGTGGGTCTGGGGGCGAGCTGGCCCGGGGCCAGTTTTGGAGGGGGGGTCTAAGTGGTTTCGGTCGGGGGTAGTGATAGGGGGGTTTTAAAGATGAAACGGGCAGGTCGAGTCGGGGTTGTTGTTGCGGAAGAGGTTGGTGCTGGGGAGGGGTTGAATTGTGTAGAGAGTTGTGGTCGTGAGTGGGGTTTGGGGAAGGGTGAGTAAGGCTGAAGGTTGAGAGTTTACTATGATCGGGTGGTTTGGAGGTTTGGTGTGTGGGGATTTGATAGGGAGATGGTGGGGGGGGGGTCTGGGCAGGCAGGGTTGTGGTTTGAGAGGGGTTGAATCTAGACTGATTTTATTTCCGGGAGAGACATGGATGGGATTTCGAGGAGTGGTTGAAGTTGAGAGGTTGATTATGTTGTTTGGGGCGAGAGAGAGAGTATTTTGGGGTTTAGCCAAGGTGGAAAAAGTTTTGTGGTTGGATTGGGATGGGAGTGGTATTTCGTCGAGCGGGATCTTTGGGGGGGGAATTTGGGGCGGGTGGGGTAACGGTGAAGAGCGGGAGGTTGAAAGTTTAGCTGGGCTCATGATGGTGGGGGACCGACTGGTGAGCAGGTGTTCGGTACGCATGAGGGGGGGGAAATCACTTTGGTGGGAGTCACGCGTGAGGGGGGGATTAACGGCGCGTGTGGGAGGATCAGAGTGGTGGGGTGTGTCGGTGGCAGTAACGGTTTGCTTAGAGGTTATCTGGGGTTGGTGAGTTTGTCTGTCATGAGGGGGTGAGTCAAGTGTGGGGTTTTGAAGTTTATTAGGGGTGTGAATTGTGGGGGGGTGGAAGGGAGCTACTGACGGAAAACTGTCACAAGGGAGATTTTGTTGGTGGGGGAATAGCGGAGTATTTCTGGGGGAAGGGGGGGAACATGGTTGGGTCCCTAGGTCGTCACGCGTTAGGGGAGGATTAACGGCGCGTGTGGGAGGATCAGAGTGGTGGGGTGTGTCGGTGGCAGTGACGGTTTGTTTAGAGGTTATCTGGGGTTGGTGGGTTTGTCTGTCATGAGGGGGTGAGTCAAGTGTGGGGTTTTGAAGTTTATTAGGGGTGTGAATTGTGGGGGGGTGGAAGGGAGCTACTGACGGAAAACTGTCACAAGGGAGATTTTGTTGGTGGGGGAATAGCTGAGTATTTCTGGGGGAAGGGGGGGAACATAGTTGGGTCCCTAGGTCGTCACGCGTGAGGGGAGGATTAACGGTGCGTGTGGGAGGGTCAGGGTGGTGAGAGGTGAGCGAGTTAGGAAACGGGATTTGTTGGGGGGACTGCGGCGGGTTGGTGGGGGAAGAGTTAGGTGTAGAACAGGGGTTATTGGTAGAGGACTGATGTATTGATTTGGGGTTGTTAACCCGGGAGCTGCGGGGAGACTCTTAAAAGTTCCCCCGGCGGACTGCGGGAAGACTCTTGAGAGTAAGTAAAATAAAAAATCAACTTTTGACATCGAAAAAAAAAATATTTTTTTTATTTTTATTTTTTTATTTTTTTATTTTTTTTTGGCCCCTGGGCCATGCAAAATCTCAGTCCTCTACCTCCCCTCCTTCCCCACTTTCCTCCTCTCCTTCAGTTATCACCTATTTTCCCTATTATTCCCTTATTCTGAGGTATATTTTCGTGCTAACATTAGCGAGTTGCAAGCAGGGTGTTGTCATCACTGATGGCAAGCGAGTGCAAGAGAGAGAGAGAGAGTATCGATCGACTGTGTCTCAGTGGCCTTGGGGGAAATTGGCGGGAAAGCAGTTTGCCTCACCCATACATTATACAACTCGCGGGCTATATCTCCGATTTTGACCATCCAAACGCTGTTTTCACTCGTTTTATTGTTGTTTCAGGTTAATACCTTTATAATCAACCCATAATAGGCGCATATGGATAATTATTAATGCTATTAATGGTACAATGAATATTTTAGTGACGGAAACACCTCAAATACGTCAGCACAGGGGGACGTTTTCAATTACCCCCATGCGCACTTGTTAGGTTAACAGGACGAATTTGGGGAATTTTCTTGGTGTCAGTCTCTGTCTAGTTAAAGGTTATGTGGGACTGGGGAGGATTAGTGGGGGCAGAGTTAGGCATAGGACATGGGTTATTGAGGGAGGAGTGATGTACTGATTTGGGGTTGTTAACAGGACGAGTTTGGGGAATTTTCTTGGTGGCAGTCTCCGTCTGGTTAGAGGTTATCTGGGACTGGTGAGTTTGTTTGATATGAGAGGGCGAGTCAAGTGTGGGGTTTCGAAGTTTTCTAGGGGTGTGAATTGTGTGGGGGTGGAAGGGGGCTACTGACTGAAAACTGTCACAAGCTACCGACGGAAAACTGTCACAAGGGAAATTTTGTTGGTGGGGGGATAGCTGAACATTTCTGGGGTCATGGGGAAAATATGTTGTGGTAGGCCTACATAGGTAGGCATAGCTAGAATACGGGGCTTGTTGGGGGGGCTGCGGAGGGTTGGTGGGGGAAGAGTTAGGGATGGTCAGAGAGGATAGAGGCAAGGAAGAGTGCACTGGGGTTGGACTTTCACCGGAAGTCATTTTGGAAGGGTGCACGGAGTCTTGGAAAGGGGCTGAAGGGTTGGATAGGGGATTCATCGAACTGCGTAGGCATTCTTCTCTGATGGAGAGCATATGTTCTTCGAATAAGCCATACGGGTCGAGATGGGCGGTGATGTGGGGTGGGAGGATGTTTAGCAATGCGGTGAATAAGAGTTCATTTTGTTGGTCGTAATCTTCATAGCTATACGTGGTCCTCACGTATCTGTAGAGTTGTACGAGGGTCACATTTATATCCCCTTCATACTTGATCTCGTCGACTTTTATTATTTTGGGGGCGACGGGGGAACCCAAAAGTGGATCTAAGGTCCGGATCACGAAGGATCGAAACTGGTTCCAGGTACTCTCTGGCGTATCCTGTGTCACCATTTGGTGAATAAATTCGTTAAAGGTAGGCTTATCAACAAGTTGGGAAACGGCTTCTCCCAACTGTACAATATGCAAAATTGCCCAGCCGATTTTTTCGCGGTCATTATGAAGTACCACATCGTACACTGGCTTTATTATGTCGAAGTAACTGGTGATATCATACGTGTTTACATCATACTTGGGAATGTGTACTCGCAGCCAATTTTGCGATGTTGCCATGCTTCTACTGTTCCAAACTTGCAGTGTAATGCAACCTTTTATCCGAATCAAGAACCACCGCTGCCGCCAATGTTATGCCGGGTGTGAAGGGAATTCATGGTCTCCTGAAATATCCCCAGGCTACCTTTAGGATCAACTTTTCCTGGTACCTGGCGCGGGATACGAACCTCTGAAGGGAATTTAACCCCCCTAAAAACCCACAGGTTTTGAGATGCCTTGGGTGGGGTTCGAACCCTGGTTAGTGACCCAACCATCACCACCAGGCCCGCGCGCTAACCCACTGTACTACCACGGACGTACTAAAAGTATAGCAACCTTAGTCCGATTTTTAAGAACCAGGTGATAGTCTCGTGGTGTTATCACGTGATGAGTTTATTGGACTTACCATCTACGACTATTTTACGCTATACCTGACGTCAACTCGGGTTAGTATTATTGTGGGTGCGGGACATTTTCGAGGGCATTACATATATATATATATATATATATATATATATATATATATATATATATATATATTTTTGTATATGTATGAAGGAGCCAAAAGCAGGCTGCCTGTATGGAGTGTCTCCTTTAAAGCCAAAAGAGTGACAGAATGCCAAATTCAAGGTACATTGGGGTCAAAATGCCTTTACAAACGAAGTTTAAAGTAGTCCAAGTCATAGGATGAAGGAAAGATTGGTTGAGGGAGAGATTTCCAGAGGACACTTGTAGAAGAAAGAATGTGAGAATTTGATTGTTGAATTAGCGATAGAAGAGTGAAAAAGATGCAACATTTCGGCGTGTAGAAAGAGATTGTCGGGAACTAGTAACTGGAGCAGCTAGGAAGAAAGGCATCAGTCGCAGCAACATCAACAATGGAGCAGCATTAGCAGCCAGGAATAAGGACAACATCATCAAACAGCAAATACAGGTGGGGCAGGGAGGGGTCACAGGGGGAGACATAGCCACAGACAGTCCCCACCCTAGCAGCACAGCTGATCATCACACCGCCAGACGTACGACGAACAATACAAAGAATCTATGTACAGTGTGCGATATTAGATTCAACAAAAGGAGTCCAACATCACAATGTAGTATTTGTAATGAAACAGCACACGATCGATGTTCTTATGTTAACAGCAGAAAAGAAATGGAATGCGATAAATGCAGGGAACTAGCAATTACCCACTCCACCAACTCTACATTACCCACAGCATTACCATTAATACCACAGATATCGGCGACCCAAGTAGCACAACATGCAACAAGAACAACAATAAAAACAGGTAGCACTCGCAAATACATCTACAGGGAAGCAGCATCAACGGACAATGAAAACAACAACAACAACAACAGCAAACAACCACAGCCCGACCGCGAGTATCCCCTACTCTCTCCCGCACAAACAGCTGATCGACGCGGACCAAACCACACCTCCAGTCGTATGATAAACAGTAAGAAAAAACTATGTATAGTCTGTAATATTGGTTTCAACAATAGGAGTTCACTTTTACAATGCAACAGTTGTAATGAAATTGTTCATAACCGATGTACTTACGTTAACAGTAGAAACAAAGTTGAATGTGTTAAATGTAGGAACTCAGCTGTACAACATCGCGAATCTATTTGTTTTATTTGTGAATCACTCATAACACGACGTCAGAAGATCCAAAACTGTGTAAAGTGTAAACAGGTAGCTCACATGAAGTGCATCTCTAAGAAGACCAACAGTGAAGAACGGGAATTCCTTTGCAATAAGTGTGCCTTGCATTCATTACCGAATATTAATGTAAATGATCCAAGTATTAACAACTCAGAATCCAGCCAGGACACATTCAAAATCAAAGATGAATACAGAGTGTTCACCAACAAAGGGCTCCATCTTATCCACAAGCGGCTCGCTTGGTGTAGTGACTAGCGTCTCGGACTTCCACCCAGAAGGCCCGGGTTCGCGCCCACGCTCGGCGCATTAAAGATTTTTCACAAGCACTGAGTCGTTACCATCCCTCATGAGCAAAGGGATGGGATAGTAGTACAGGACCCCAATGGAAATACGCCTAATCGGCCTTATTGAGCTATCCTTAGCTAGCTTAGCATGTGCTAGCTTTAAGAACTATTATTATTATTATTATTATTATTATTATAACGCCAGATCAATGTACCATAAATTGTCAGAAATAAACTTGTTAGCTAATAAGGCCAAAGCTTCAATAATTGCAATCACAGAAACCTGGCTGGATTCAAGTATAAACGATGGTGAAATAAACATTCAAGGTTTCAACATGGTTAGGAATGATCGCAATAGGCATGGGGGAGGAGTATGTCTGTATGTAAAAAACAACCTCACACACACAACTAGGACCGACCTCCATGTAGAAAATCACGAAGCTCTGTGGATCGACCTACACCTGCCGAGGACAAGACCCATCACAATTGGGGTATGCTATAGGCCACCAGCCGACACACAATTCTTGACCAAATTTGAACGAACTTTGTCATCGCTAGACCCTCGGAATGAATCCATCATACTAGGGGATTTTAACCTGTGTTACAAACAACGAAATGATAGGCTTGTACGAGAATATAGGCATATACTGACAATGCACAATCACAAACAACTCATCACAACCCCCACACGTATCTCTGAGAACACTGCCACAATATTAGACCACATAAACTGTAACAGAGAGGACAAAATATCCCAATCAGGGGTTATACAGACTGGGATAAGTGATCACTTCGTCACATATTGCACACGCAAAACCACAAAAATTACCCTAGAGAATCAAAACAAGGTCACTCAGAAACTACAATAAGGAAACATTTCTGGACATTTTATGGAATACAGACTGGTCTCCAGTGTTTGGAAGTACAAACGTTAATGACGCATGGGTTGGCTTCAGAACCATCATCACAAACATCCTAGACGAAATAGCTCCTCTGAAAGACATACGAATTAAAGCAAGGTCAGACCCATGGATCAACAATGACATACTACACCATCTGGAACACAGAGACAATCTGCTAAAAAGGCTAGCGAAACATAGACAGGATCAAGGTCTGAAACATGAGTTCAACAGGGCCAGGAATAAACTAAGTAGGAAAATGAAATCAGCGAAAAATAATTATTTTCACAATAAGGCAGAGGAATATCAGAATAACCCAAAGAAACTATGGAGGCACCTAAAAACAACAGGCTACAGCAACAAGACAAGGGATTCGTCCAACACTAATATTGCTCTCACCATTAATGATCAGGTTTGCCACGATAAACGACAAATTTCAACCTACTTCAACTCCTTCTTCACTTCCATAGCAAACACACTTGCACAGAACCTACCTCAACCTCTCAATAAATACACGACAACAACGGCCACCTTTCGTAATTTCTACAGAGATAAAGACATACAGCGGCTCGCTTGGTGTAGTGACTAGCGTCTCGGACTTCCACCCAGAAGGCCCGGGTTCGCGCCCACGCTCGGCGCATTAAAGATTTTTCACAAGCACTGAGTCGTTACCATCCCTCATGAGCAAAGGGATGGGGTGGTAGTACAGGACCCCAATGGAAATACGCCTAATCGGCCTTATTGAGCTATCCTTAGCTAGCTTAGCATGCGCTAGCTTTAACCCGGGAGCTGCGGGGAGACTCTTAAGAGTTCCCCCGGCGGACTGCGGGAAGACTCTTGAGAGTAAGTAAAATAAAAAATCAACTTTTGACATCGAAAAAAATATATTTTTTTTATTTTTATTTTTTTTTTTATTTTTTTTTTTTGGCCCCTGGGCCATGCAAAATCTCAGTCCTCTACCTCCCCTCCTTCCCCACTTTCCTTCTCTCCTTCAGTTATCACCTATTTTCCCTATTATTCCCTTATTCTGAGGTATATTTTGGTGCTAACATTAGCGAGTTGCAAGCAGGGTGTTGTCATCACTGATGGCAAGCGAGTGCAAGAGAGAGAGAGAGAGTATCGATCGACTGTGTCTCAGTGGCCTTGGGGGAAATTGGCGGGAAGGCAGTTTGCCTCACCCATACATTATACAGCTCGCGGGCTATATCTCCGATTTTGACCATCCAAACGCTGTTTTCACTCGTTTTATTGTTGTTTCAGGTTAATACCTTTATAATCAACCCATAATAGGCGCATATGGATAATTATTAATGCTATTAATGGTACAATGAATATTTTAGTGACGGAAACACCTCAAATACGTCAGCACAGGGGGACGTTTTCAATTACCCCCATGCGCACTTGTTAGGTTAAGAACTATTATTATTATTATTATTATACACCCGAACACATTTAGATTGCAAAATGTTACACCAAAATACACTTTTGACGAGCTGTCTAACCTAAATGTACATAAGAGCACAGGACCAGACAAAATTCCTGCCAAATTTCTACGAGATGGAGCCATTGGTATAGCAGGCCCCCTAACCCACATCATCAACTTGTCAATTAACACCAACACAGTACCTGCTGAACTGAAGGAAGCTATTGTAACCCCTCTATTCAAGAAAGGAAATAAACTAGAAGTTGGCAACTACAGACCAGTTAGCATATTATGTATTGTATCTAAAATCCTTGAAAGAGCGGTATACACCCAAATTGAACACTACCTCAAACAAAATGATCTATTCTATAAGTTTCAATCAGGTTTCAGATGCATGTACTCGACAGACTCCTGTCTCATCCACTTAACGGATCACATTTGTAAAGAAATGTCTAAAGGTAACTACACCGGTATGGTTCTTCTTGATCTACAAAAAGCGTTTGACACAGTAGACCATGATATCCTATGTAATAAACTACAAGCTATGGGCATAGGGTCTGTGAACTGGTTTAAATCTTATCTTAGTGGTAGAACCCAAAGAGTCAAAATTGATGATAATATATCTGATCTTATGCCAATTAACTGTGGGGTCCCGCAGGGAAGCATCCTTGGTCCCTTACTCTTTCTCTGTTATGTGAACGACATGGAACTGAGCGTCTCATGTAAATTATTACTGTATGCAGACGACAGCGTGCTTCTGGTTTCAGGAAAAGACCCAATAAGTATTGCCGCTTCACTTTCCAAAGAACTAGCATCATGTAGTGAATGGCTAGTGGACAATAGACTATCTCTTCACCTGGGCAAGACGGAAGCCATCTTATGTGGAACAAAACGCAAACTGAAAGACATTGTGGGCTTCTCGGTCAACTGTAATGATATTCCTATAACAACAGTGACACAAGTTAAATATCTCGGACTGAAACTGGACGCGAGTTTGTCAGGTGAAACAATTTTGGAATCTATCCTGAGTAAGTGTAGAGCACGTATAAAATACCTGTATAGACAGGTGGGATGCTTGCCCGCGGCGACCAAAAAGACCCTCTGCCAAGCGCTTGTTCAATGTAATTTTGACTATTCTGTGTCATCCTGGTACTCTGCATCATCTAAATCAGCACAGCAGAAACTTCAGGTCACTCAAAATAAAATGGTTAGGTTCATGCTGAACCTAGGACCCAGATCACATGTTGGCCAGGAACAACTTCAGTCACTAGGTATGCTCAATGTTTCTGACAGGGCCAAACAAATCAGGATAACTAATGCCTTCAAAATTTTCTATGACAGAGCTCCAGAGTATCTAAAGAATGATTTTGTTAAAGCAAATGAGAGGAGTGGACATAATACAAGAAACATGATGTTTATTATTAAGGTCCCGAGAATCCAAGGACAGGGTAAGCAAACATTCTTCTTCACTGCCATCAAAGACTGGAACGACCTACCCCAGTCAGTCCTTGAAAAGAGAACACTGTATTCCTTCAGACGTAGCCTGAAGGAACACCTGAACCGGACAGCTGCGAGAAGGGAGCACCAAGCTTATGTCTACTACTAAATACGACATAAGAGATAGACAAACCAAACTGAAATGATTACTGATTACGGATTACTGATATTTACTATTGGATGTAAGGTATCTTAAAATAACCCCCTAGAAATACTTTTTCTAAAGTATCTATTTCTTTATCCTCCCCTTTTCCCCAGCTAACCTAATCCCACAAGGACCCCAATGGAAATACGCCTAACGGCCTTATTGGGCTATCCTTAGTTGGAATTATGCAAGGCTGGTACATGTCATATTTGTAACAAACTATGTGGTACCAACTCTGTAAATTGCTGACTGAATAAATATTATTATTATTATTATTATTATTATTATTATTATTAAGTGAGTTGATGAGGCAAAATGCTTTTGACTCTACTCGTTCGAGAAGTGCGGTATGGGTGGAACCTCCCCACAAATGCGAACAATACTCGATACGTGAGCGCACGTTCCCCTATACAGAGCAAGAAGCTGTGCGGGGGTGAAGAACCTACGGAGACTGTTGAGGTCACGTAACTTCTGGAATTCAAAAGGTTTAGTTTGTTTGTGTGTACCCCATTGATTTCTAAAGGCCTTTTCAAACCTGCATAGAATTGTCTAATAGTAGCCACAATCAAACATAGAGTTGCGTCATAATACTGAAAGTGTCACGAAGGCGCCAGTAATTGTTCATAAATCCACTTATGTTAATCCTTGTAATACCGGAGGATTTTCTCGGAGTCACTAACTTTAAAATTGCTCTGTACACTGCACAAATGCTGGATTAAGAACAGGTGTGACTGGGATAATTATTCTATCCATAATAAGTTACCCTGTAAAGGTATTTTTGTAATGATAAACCCATCTAATATTAGGATCAAACGGCATATAAAATAGTCAAGATAAATCACTATTGACATGCCCAACTTGATTTTAATTTTCTTTTGTATACCCTCGATTTTTGTTTTCACTGTACGAGTTATTGGCAGCTCTTTAGATACCTGGGTAAAATTCATAACATGTACCGGTACTCTATTAAGGGGGTACTACTCGCTTTTTATGGACCCCCTTCTCCCTCATGTTTAGCATATTAGTTTTGAGGTTTTAAGATTCTCGTACCGTTAATTTGTCGATTTTAAGACCTTTCGCCTCATTTCTTCGTCAATGTTAAGACCTTTCATGCCATTTAGGTGTCGATTTTTTCCTGGCGAGCGATAGCGAGCCTGTAATTTTAGAAGGAACCGGCCTTTGGCCGGAAAAATTTTCTACCGAAAAATTACAAATTTATCTTGAATGGGGTCTAGGGGGTGCTATTTTAAGCTTGATGGAGGTCTAGCGAGGAAACTCAACAATAAATTAATGAATAAATAAATAGACCAAAAACCAAGCAGTACCCCCTCAATCAACATAATTTTGTGTAACAATAATGAAACAAGGTTGTACTGTTCTTGCACGATTACGTTCGTTTATCTATGTCCCACAGCTAGTACTCAAGATAATATGTCCCACGGCTAGTACTCAAGATAATATGTCCCACGACTAGTACTCAAGATAATATGTCCCACGGCTAGTACTCAAGATAATATGTCCCACGGCTAGTACTCAAGATAATATGTCCCACGGCTAGTACTCAAGATAATATGTCCCACGGCTAGTACTCAAGATAATATGTCCCACGGCTAGTACTCAAGATAATATGTCCCACGGCTAGTACTCAAGATAATATGTCCCACGGCTAGTACTCAAGATAATATGTCCCACGGCTAGTACTCAAGATAATATGTCCCACGGCTAGTACTCAAGATAATATGTCCCACGGCTAGTACTCAAGATAATATGTCCCACGGCTAGTACTCAAGATAGTATGTCCCACGGCTAGTACTCAAGATAATATGTCCCACGGCTAGTACTCAAGATAATATGTCCCACGGCTAGTACTCAAGATAATATGTCCCACGGCTAGTACTCAAGATAATATGTCCCACGGCTAGTACTCAAGATAATATGTCCCACGGCTAGTACTCAAGATAATATGTCCCACGGCTAGTACTCAAGATAATATGCAATACATGTGTACCCAGTATCAGATAATATTGACATTTGTGGAGACTGTTTATCAACACCTTAGGATGACAACATCATCTGGTGTTCCCAATACTAATCAGACCCTATGTTGCATAAAGTTGATCGGACGAGAAGCGTACCGTTAATTTGTCGATTTTAAGACCTTTCGCCCCATTTCTTCGTCAATGTTAAGACCTTTCGTGCCATTTAGGTGTCGATTTTTATTGTGGTATGGCCATTGACATAGATAATTCAGCCTCAGAGAGAAGTCATACGAAGAGAACTTGGCGTGTAAGAGTAGTCACGATTAGTCATTAGGTTAAGGGGAGGCAGACCGTTTTTCTGGACCCTCTTCTCCCTAATGTTTAGCCCCATTAGTTTTGAGATTTTAACACCTTTTGCCCCAGTTCGTCAATTTTAAGACCTTTCGTGCCATTTAGGTGTCGATTATTTCCTGGCGAGCGAAAGCGAGTCTGCAATTTTAAGAGGAACCGGCCGAGTTTTTCTACCGAAAAATGTACAAATTTATCTTGAAAGGGGGTCTAGGGGTGTTTTTCTAAGCTTGATGGAGGTCTAGCGAGGAAACTAAAAAAAAAATATATGAATAAATAAATTAATAGAGCAAACAAACGGTCAGTCTCCCCTTAAGTTAGGTTAGGTTAGTTAATGTAAATACGTTTGTTGAAGTAGGCCGCGTGGAGGAGGTTAACCCACTCTGTACCAGCGACGTCCTTTTCATTACATTTTGGCAACTATTAGACGATTTTATTCAGCTTTGGAAGGATCTGTGGTAGCTAATAGGATGAATTGAGATATTTTGTAGCCTTTTAATGGTTCGAGGTCCTTCCTAAGCTTAATAAAATCATCTAATAGTTGCCAAAATGTAATGAAAAGGACGTCACCGGCACAGTATGGGTTAAGTTAGGATTAGATAAGTTAGTTAAGGGAGCCCACCTCGCTTTTTTCTCTTTCTCTCCCTCTCTCTTTGGCTTGTATCCATTCGGCCCCATTCAGCCTACTGTTTTGAGACGTTTACCCCCATCCAGGTGTCAATATTTTCCTGGCGAGCCGCAGCGATCCACCATATATATATATTTTTGTTTTACAGCAAGCTAAATTTGTACATTTTTCGATAGAAAAATGTCTCCGGCGAAGCTGGATTTCTCCATACAATGCTGGCTCGCTATCACTCGCCAGGAAGAAATCGACACCTGGATGGGGATAAACGTCTTAAACCAGTTGGCTGATTGAGGCCAAATGGATACAAGTCAGAGAAAGAGAGAAAAGGAGAGAAACATAAAAAAAGCCGGTGACCCCCCTTAAAGTTCGGTTAGGTAAGATAAGATGGTGCCGCGTAGTTCTCCTAGACTTTGTTGTATGCCTTTCAGCCCACCCTCCACTTCTACACTGTTAACCCCTTGAAGCTCGGATGCGTTTTAGCAGTATATTTTGGCTATCATTAGACAATTGTATGCAGCTTAGGAAGGGTCTGTGGGTATTAAAAGGGTAAATACTATCTCAATCAACCCTCTGACTTACGTATACCGTTAGTAATCTGAATAAAATCTTCTAATAGTAGCCAGAAAACAGAACAGAAACGCGTATTGGAGCTTGAAAGGGTTAATAATATCCATACAACTAGACACAAATCATTCAACGTGCAAATACCAATGTATTTCCCTGCTGCCATGTTTTTTCTCCAAACACTCAACATTAATATTCTTCCCTCCTCCAAAAATTTACTCGAGTGGCTATATACTGTATATGTTTGATTAAAGCGCCCAAAGGTTAAGATACGGTCATATACAAATTTCAACTAGTCAGCCAAATGTTTGGCCAGTGCGCTAAAAGTTCAGCAGGGAATCCAAATGTTTTTTGCTGAGTGGTCGAAAATTTGGCAAAAAGATTAGATGTCTTGCCCAATTTCAACCAGGCAGTCATAAGTTCAGTGGGGCAGTAAAAAAGTTCAGACAGTTGGAAAAAACTTGAGCCAGTCAGCCAAAAGTTGGGCTGCGCGGCTAAAAGTTGGGCAGAGCAACTGAAAAACGGGTCATGCAGCCGAAGCTTGGACTGCATGGCTGAAAGTTGTGCTGTGTGACTGAAAACTGGGAAATTGCGAAAGTTTGTCCTTGTGGCTGGAAGTTGTGCTGCCTGGCCAAAGTTGGTTCACACGGTTGAAAATTAGGTAACACGTCCAAAAGTTGGGCTGCTTGGCCGAAAAGTAGACTTTGCAGCCAAAAGTTGAGCCGTGTGGTTCTAAGGTGGGCCACACAGCTGAAAGTTAGGCCGTGTGTTCAAATGTTAAAATTGGGTCGTGCAGCCGAAAGTTTGCCAAGCCGCATTACATGGCCGAAAGCTTTAAAGACAGACCCCTGATGCAGACTCCTCAAAATGCCCTGGACCTCTTCCTCCTACTCTATCTATCAACTTCTGTCGCATGCACAGCCTTTCCTCTAACTTCCTCTCTCTAGAACACCATCTATATCCTCTACCAAACCTGACTTACTTTTTCTCACCGAAACCCAGTTGTCTAAGGCAAAATACAGCAAACCCTTCACTGTATCCTCCTACTGTCTATCCTCAATTCAAAGCCAAAGGTGGATGTTGTTTGTATGTACGCAACAATCTTACTTGCTCTCGTGTTTCCAACTTTGACTCTTCTGAATTCACAACTCTTTGTCACTCTTTCTCTAAATATATCTGTGCTGTTTATCTCTCCCCTAATTTTACTGACTATCCAAAATTCTTTGTCTATCTTACTTTTTCTAAAGTGGAACACATTCTATCCACCTCTCCCTTCTCTAAAATCTCCATCTTAGGAAATTTCAATGTTCACCACCGTCAAAGGCTCTCTTCTCTTTTCGCTGACCAACCTGGTGAACAAGCCTACATCTCCTCTTCATGACCTAGAGCAGTTAGTTCAGCACCCCACCCATATCACCGACCACCTTGGAGATCGGCCCAACATTCTTGACTTATTTATAACCTGTATCGTATAAATACGATAGAATATGACCCTTTTGTGATCTCGTATGTCTCTGTGACGTCACGATCTCTCCTACAGCACGACGTAGGACGAGTAGATCGTATATTATAAGATTGTAAATAAGTTAAGTTATAAAAGGCCTAATATGCTATTAAGCAATATTGCCATGGTCTTATGTAGTATATATGAATTTATCGTATATATTAATATAATTTATCGTATAGAGCAACCTAAATGCGGTACGATAATTTGGGCTCCTGGCGGTTTGCCAAGGCAGCAAGGTGTGCTTTTGAGGTACGCCAGAGCCTTCACGAACACCAACCAGTTAACATCTAAATTTCTGCCCTCAGTTGATCGAGCTTTTGTGCCTCTAATCACAATACACATACAGCAATACACTCAGCTACACCATCACGACGCTCTCATCGACATCATGACTGACTGATAGATAAGCATAAATTATAATAATCATGTCCATTCCCATGTAATCATTTATTCTTTCTTTAACTTGACTCGAGTCTTGGGACCGAAGTCTCGTTCCCCATTGTCCACCGCCATATTGGGTAAAACGTTCTCCCTTGCCTCATTGCCACGTGGAACTATTGGTGAGTTAATTCCTGGCTAATATTAACCCTTATAACCTTACCCTATATATACATTTATTATGTGAGACCTTTGGATATAAATTAGCTTGTTTCAGATTGAATTCAATTTAGATATAGAGTAGTTTTCATTTAGATTGATTTTATTTTATTCATTATAGCTTAGTAATATTTAACTTCCATTGATAGTTTACCACAACCTCTAATCCTTCTGCTTACACTGTAAATCATCTCCGTCTGTTGGTCTCCTATGATCA
Organism: Lithodes maja; assembly: GCA_037953745.1. Taxonomy (NCBI): domain Eukaryota; kingdom Metazoa; phylum Arthropoda; class Malacostraca; order Decapoda; family Lithodidae; genus Lithodes; species Lithodes maja. The sequence continues at coordinate 139,794 of JBAKBP010001444.1, forward strand.
TAACATTATCTCTGTCACCTGTCCTGTCTCTCCAGTACGGCCTTCTGACCCCCCCAACCGGTGGTGCCTGTGGCATTTTGGCGCTGCCGACTGGGAGGCTCTATGGCAGTATTTTTTGTATTTTCCATGGAATGATTATTGCTTCCATAGCAAGGGAGGCTCAGAGAGTGCCAAGCGCATTACTGAGGTAATCCTCTTGGGCATGGAAGAGTACATCCCATTCTCTTTCTCTCAAACTAACTCCCAATAATCTTGGTTTACTCACGCTTGTTCTACTGCTGTCTGTAATAAGGAGGAAGCATTCAAATGGTACCATCACCTTCAAACTTGAGAATCTTGTACTTTATGTTTCTACCCGGAATCAAGCCAAATCTGTTATTCAACCCCCTGCCAAAAACTCTTTCATTAATAACAAACGTTCTGAACTTTCCAACTCTAGCTCTTCCCAATCTTTTTGGCATCTAGCCAAAGATCTCTCCAACAATTTCATTTCCGCATCTCTCCCTCCTCTTTTCCACTCTGATGTTACCACCGTCACCTCTTCCTCTGACAAAGCTGAACTCTTTGCTCAAGCTTTCGCTAAAAGCTCCACCTTGGATGATTCCGGCACTACTCCTCCCTCTCCACCCCCCTGTCACGTATTTATGCCCAATGACATAATCTCTTCTAAGGATGTGCTTTCTGCCCTTCCTGGGCTTGATACTAAGAAGGCGTACAGACCGGATGGTGTTCTTCCTGTTGTACTCAAAACCTGTTCTTCTGTGCTGATTCTACTTTCAGATTGCCAGTATGATTTCCTTAACCCAGCAAGTGCGGCAAGACTTATCACTTAACCTAACAAGTGCGCATGGGGGTAATTGAAAACGTCCCCCTGTGCTGACATATTTGAGGTGTTTCCGTCACTAAAATATTCATTGTACCATTAATAGCATTAATAATTATCCATATGCGCCTATTATGGGTTGATTATAAAGGTATTAACCTGAAACAACAATAAAACGAGTGAAAACAGCGTTTGGATGGTCAAAATCGGAGATATAGCCCGCGAGTTGTATAATGTATGGGTGAGGCAAACTGCTTTCCCGCCAATTTCCCCCAAGGCCACTGAGACACAGTCGATCGATACTCTCTCTCTCTCTCTCTTGCACTCGCTTGCCATCAGTGATGACAACACCCTGCTTGCAACTCGCTGATGTTTGCACGAAAATATACCTCAGAATAAGGGAATAATAGGGAAATAGGTGATAACTGAAGGAGAGGAGGAAAGTGGGGAAGGAGGGGAGGTAGAGGACTGAGATTTTGCATGGCCCAGGGGCCAAAAAAAAATAAAAAAATAAAAAAATAAAAATAAACAAAATATTTTTTTTTCGATGTCAAAAGTTGATTTTTTATTTTACTTACTCTCAAGAGTCTTCCCGCAGTCCGCCGGGGGAACTCTTAAGAGTCTCCCCGCAGTTCCCGGGTTAAAGAGCGGGGCCCGACTTAAGTCCGTATCTAAAAAGCAGCAAGTTAGGAGCATTATTAAGGCTTTTAAAGGGTTAAAATCGAGTGCAAATGGCCGGGAGCGCAGCAGGCCACACGGCCGACACCCAGGGCTTACCGCCGCCCACTGACTCACGCTCCCTCTGTTCTCGAGAGGCCGGCAGTGTAGCCAGTAGTGAGCGTAGCTGGAAAAAATATGCCGCTATACGCTAAACTCCCATGTTGGTGGTACCACTGCATCAAAACGACGAGTGCTACGTAGCTCGTTCTGGTCTCATTTTGAAGCTTGTAGCGCCTAGTTTTTTGCTGAATACATTTCTTTTCATTCAGATACTTGATTGATCATTCAGGAGGGCCTGAATATGCCCAAAATAGCCCAAAACCCCCCGCTAGACTATTTTTTTTTTTTTTTTAATTGCCCCTTGGCCATGCCAAATATCACTCCTCCACATCCCCTCCTTCCACCCTTCCCCCCCCCCCCCTTTCAATTATCACCTTTTCTCCCTGTTATTCTCTTATTCTTAGGTATATATTCGTGCTAACATTAGCGATTTGCTAGCAGGGCGTGTTACCAAGCGTGTGAAAGAGCGAGAGAGAGACTACCGCGCAACAGTGTCTCTCCAGCCTTTTTCATGGCTGGCTGGCTGGCAGGCTGCCTGAGCTATACGTTATGTAACTCCCGGCCTCTATCGCCGATTTTGACCATCCAAACGCTGTTTCCACTTGTTTTATTGCTGGAACAGGTTATTACCTTTATAATCAACGTAAAATAGGCGCATATGGATAAGTATTAATGCTATTTATGGTACGATGACGATTTGAGTGTAGGAAACACTCTAAATACCTCCGCACAGGGAGGGGTGGCCACTACCCCACCTACGCAGCGGAGAGGTTAATGATATTTATGGTACGATGACGATTTGAGTTTAGGAAACAGTCTAAATACCTCCGCACAGGGGGGGGGGGGGGGCAATACCCCACCTACGCAGCGGAGAGGTTAAGGGCTGCTCTACTGGTGATCTTCTTGCTTATTTTACTAACTCTTGGTCATCGAACTTCGGTGAGACTTTTTCTATTGCGCTTAACTTATCGAAAGCCTTCGATAGAGTCTGGCACAAATCTCTAATTTCCAAAGTACCCTCCTTCGGTTTCTATCGCTCTATCTGTGCCTTAGTCTCTAATTTCTTTTCTGACCGCTCCATAGCTCACTTCCTCAACCTCCAGTTCTCTTTCTAATATTCATTAATTATCTCCTCAACTGTACCTCTAGTCCTATCTCATCATAAGCTGATGACTCTACTTTACACTATTCAACTACTTTTTCACAAGAACCCAGCATGCAATCACTCCAAAACTCACGTGACGTGACGGGAGCCATGGCACGCCTATCTTCTGATCTATCAATTATTTTTGATAGAGTCAGAAAAAATCTTGTTACTTTCAACGTCTCCAAGACCTAATTTCTCCCTCTATCTACCCGGCGTAACCTTCCGCAAGACTAGCAATTTCTCTTCAACAATACACAAATCAACCCTTCATTTTCTCTCAACATTCTTGGTGTATCTTTCTCATCCGACCTTTCATGGACAGATCATATTACCACTTGTGCTACAACAGCTTCCCAAAAGTTAGGTGTGCTCAACTGTCTTGTGGGTTATTCACCCCTGCACAGCTTCTGGCTCTGTATTGGGGCACAGGGTGCAGTATCGAGTATTGTTCGGATGTGTGGGGAGGTTCCACCCATACCGCACTTCTCGTAAGAGTAGAGTCAACAGCATTTCGCCTCATCAACTCACTTCCTCTTACTAGTTCCCTACAATCTCTTGCTACACGCCGCAATACTGCATCTCTTTCACTCTTCTATTGCTATTACAACACCCAGTGGTGAGTGCAAGGCACCCGCCTTTCAATACAGTCCCACACCTATTCGGTCCAGCTTTCCAACCCAAGAATTAGCAAATTTTATCAGTCTTTCTTCTACTCGGTAATATAAACGGAGGCACCTATAGAACATTAATATATAAATATATCTTCTACAAATATGGCAAGGGGACAGAGTGTGTGAGGTGGTAGTTTATATATTAACACCTTGGGTGCGGCACTTGTCATATGACAATTTCTTGGTCACCACTGTACCATACGGGGGTTTTGGACTAAAAGTAACCTTCACTCCCTGCACATTTTCATGTATAAACAAGAGCTAGAACGTATTTCAATGATATATCCTTGAAATCAGAGGAATAGACCTTTCCAATGACACCTGAATCATGTCTGTACGACCACTGGTTGCCGTGCAACGATATTGCACACGTGACGCTAAATCGGTAAAAAATAGCGAGTTTGAGCGGTTTCCGTTATTCCCAAGTCTGTAAGGGAGTTGGAGATGTTTCCCACTGCCGCTAGTGATGGCTCAGACACGGGGGGCGGTGGATGGAATGGTCCCGCGCTGCTTAGACTCGCTCTCCTGCCTCCCAGCCCTTGTTCAAGGCAGAAATTCGGCAATTGTCATATGACAAGTGCCGCAGTGATGACCGTATTTTTTATATAACAACCCGCAGTCATTGAGTTAAAGGAATCTTGCAAGTGGAGAACAGCAAATATTATTACTGTACCTTCGCTCTCAACTTTGAAATTATAGATTTCTTTATGGTCTCGGGCAAGGGTGGACCAGAGCTTCTCGTTCTCTGTCTTCCTCTGCTTCTTCTCCAGGGTCCGGCTGTAGTCTCGTTGGGGTGCCTTCTCTGGGATCACAGACATAATCAGTCTGTACACTCGGCGAAGGAGGTACTTTACCTTGTGAATATGCTCTGGTTCCTCGCTAGGTGAGTATGCTGGTGCAGAGATTGGCATACGCAACTCTTTGGGACAGCTTGGCGGACACAGTAATCCACAACCATTCAGCGTACGCAATAGTTCTTCAGTTGGAGGATGCACTGGGGCCTTACTCGGCGGACACAGCAAGTGTGAGTGTTTAGGAGAGCTCGGCGGACACAGCAATCCTAAATCATTTGGTGAACTCATTGGTTCTTCAGTTGGCAGACACACTGGGGCTTGCTCGGCAGACACAGCAAGTATGTTTTGGTTGGAAGACTTAGCAAAGGAGCGGGTAACCTACCGAACAATTTCTTCATCCAGTCCTGTACCTCCTGCAACATCTTGCTGATGGTGGGTTTCTGGGGAAGAGGGGCTACAAGTACCCCTAGGACCTCACTGAACTTGTGCTCTTTCTTCTCTGCAGTGTCAGGTTAACTTAACCCTTTGGCGCACGATGACTCGTTCAGAGTCATTAGGTATTTTTTTCCTAGGCGCACGATGACTCGTTAAGAGTCATTAAACTTAAATATATTCGCCAAAAATTACGTTTTTGTCTGACGCGCGTCATATTTGGCATAGATATTAAGTATTAAGTCTAGTTCAATGGGTACAATTGGCAACCCCCTCAGTTTAACTTACTCACGGCTGGCTGGGAAGGGAGCAGAGTACAGCTCAGTCTGTTTTTCGATACTTTCACGTTTATTCGTGTATCTCAGTATCTATTTGGTTTATAGTAATTCTGAAGTTACCAGTGGAATCCTCATTAAATTCCGCTTCCATATATGTATGCAAATCAAAAATGTTATGGTCAAAATTTTGAGCTAGCACGAGTTGGAGATAAGGTATTTCATTTTTTGTTTACAATTCTTATTTCGGAGTGCCCCAATGTGGTTGTTTTATATTTATTCTATGTTTTTATTCGCTTATCTTCAAGTTCAATCAATAGCGAAGCCGATGGTACCTCATTAATCCAAATACAAGGATTTTTTGGTGGATAAAAACGTCACAGAAACAAATTATCGCCAGGCACAAAACTGGCTCTGAGTGAGCTGAGATATACTTAGGGAGTGGGAAAAAACTTTGATTGGAAACTATAGGTGTGCCAAAGGGTTAACTTAACTTATGGCAGTCCATCGCAGTCGATGACGACGTTGATCCCGGAGTGATTAGATGAGATGAATGATGAAATTTTACAGTTGTTGGCACTGATGCCAGTTCAGGAGACTGTGGAGTCCAATCCTGGAGCCACAGATCCTTCCACAGGTGGGACAGGTAACTGATTGTCCAGGTTGTGGGGCTCCTTGAACTGCTGCTCTTCTTTGATGTCGGCGGTCTTGTTGAGCATTTCGATGTTGTGTGCGGTTTGTTTTAAGAAGTTCAATGCCTCTGTTGATAGAAGATCTCTACAGCTGGCGGTCCTCCGCCAGAGTCTCAAGGCTGGTGTGCAGGATGTTACATTTCTTAAGGGTGTTTTAAATTTGATCCTTATTTTTTTTTTGTGGACCTCCAGGGTTTATTTGACCTTGCTGCAGTTGACCATACATCACTTGTCAAGGTAGGCGATCAGTGGACATTCTAATGGTGTGACCAACCCAGCGCAGCTGCCGTTTTGCAACCATAGATTCCACACTGGTAGTTTCGGTACGCTGGAGTATTTCTGTGTGAGAGACTTTATTTTTCCATGTTATGCCGAGAATACGTTGAAGGCACCTGATGTGATGGCTTTCAAGAATTTTTTAATAGCGCTGGTAGGTGGTTCAAGTTTCAGACCCATATAGCAGAGTTGAAATACAGCCACTTTGGTAGACAGTCGCAGGTGTTTATTTTGAAACACTCGAGCGTAGTCTCCCAAAAGCTATAGAGGCCAGATTAACTCGGGACATAACCTCGTTATCGATGTTATTAGAGGGTGTGAGGACACTACCAAGGTATGTAAAAGATTGGACCACCTTCAAAGGCTCATTGTTGACGTTGAATACGGGTGGAGTTGGGGGTATTGCAGTTAGTTGAGCCAGAACTTCAGTCTTGTTGGTATTTACCTTGAGGCCAACAGATTCGTAAATAGTTGCCAGAGTTGTTAAGGCATGTCGCATAGACTATTGAGTATGTGCAATAAGAGCATAGTCATCAGCGTATTATAGGTCAATTAGTTGGCTGGTCATCGTTCTGGTAGGGGCTTGCAGTCGTCTTAAGTTGAACAGGTTGCCGTCAAGTCGATACTGTATGTAAATGCCATCATTCTCGTTTAGTTGTCTCTGAAGAAGTAGGGTGACTGCTAGTAGAAAAAGATTAAATAGCGCTGGTGCAAGCACAACCCTGTTTTACATCAACTTCAACAGTAAAAGGTGGGGATTGTACTCCGCCCACAGACACATTTGATTGCATGCCCATGTGAAATTCTTTTAAAATATGAAGGAACTTTGGTGGTATACCAAATTTTTTGAGGATGTCCCAGATGAGCTCTCTGTTTACAGTGTCAAAGGCCTTTGTCAGATCAATGAATGCTATATAGAGGTCTTTGTTTTGCTCTCTACACTTCTCTTGCAGTTGGCGTGCCACAAATATCATGTCAGCTGTAGAACGATCTCTCCTAAAACCACACTGGGATTCAGGGAGCAGATGTTCTGTAATATGTTGTGTCAGTCTGGACAGCATGACGCGGGCAAGTACCTTGCCAGCTACTGAGAGGAGTGAGATTCCTCAACTGTTTCCACAAACTGATTTGTCACCTTTCTTCTTATATATAGTGATGATATTAGAGTTCTTCCATTCCTGTGGGATGTTTCCAGTTTGCCAAATAGTAGGGATTAGTTCGTGGATACGTTTTTTCAGTATATAACCACCTTGTTTCAGGAATTCAGCTGGGATGTTGTCTTGACCGGTGCTTTTATTGTTTTTCAGCCCTTTTATTGCTGTAAGGACTTGTTGAATTGTGGAAATTCATCCAGTAAAACGACAGGAGGAAAATTAGGGAGGTCATCAATTACATGAGGTTCAGTTGGGTTTCTAAGATTAAGGAGGGTATTAAAATGTTCAGTCCATCTATCTAGGATCTGTTGTCGTTCTGTAGGTAGGGTATTGCCATCAGCTGATCTTACTAGGGTCATGTTAGATTTGGCCGGGCCATAGACAGCTTTAATTGCATCGTAGAAGGCATGAGAGTTGTGGGAGTCAGCATAGCCCTGGATTTCATGCACTTTTGATGTCCACCAATAATTTTCCATGTCCTGAACTCTTCTTTGAACCGCTGCTCTGATTTCTTTCCACCTTTTGGCCAGGGTTGGGGACTGTGTGTTAGAGAGGTATGAATCGTGGATTTTATGTTTTATTTCTAAGAGGTGTATGTCAGTGCTGTTATCATCGAACCAGTCCTTGTGACGTTTCACTGAAAAGCCAACTGTTTCTTCTGCAGTTTTGAGGATGATTGAGCATAGATTAGTCCATTCATTGTCACTATCAAAATCCACACAGTCAGTGTTGCCAATACGAGTAAGTGCTAGGTTTTCAGCAATTTTATTGCTATACATGTTTAATAATTCAGGTGACCATACAGTACATAGTACTTACCTTTACAACCCTTTCCAACGAGAAGGGAAATGACTCCTGGGTTGACACTGAAAACAAATAATAAGAAATCCATGTTATCTTCAAATAATAAATTTCAGGAATAATTCTTTTGTACACGCAAATAAAATGTCAATATAAAACTATATTTCATGAAAAAAATAATTCGTACACGCACACACAAAATAAAATAAATAAAATAAAGTGAATGGTGAAAAAAATATGTGTGTATGTTTGTGTGTGTGTATATGTATATACTGTATATACAGTATATATATATAAGGTGTCAAACCAGAGTAATACGAGCAGTTTTCCACATCACCCAATAAGGTACTGCACTAGACTCGTTATTTTATTATAGTGGTTTCCCCAAGAGGCCTATATCCACTTTGATGATGAAGTGATGAATGAAGGTGAATGAATGAAGGTGGGTGATTGGTGGTGTGTGAATGAAGGTGAATTGAGAAGGGAAATGAATGAATGAATGAATGTGTTATATTGATTGCACATGGGGGGCTATGGAACATCTCTGCATCGGGTCTATAAAAAAGTTGGAAGCAGTTGTTGACATCGTTGCAGAGGCTAACCATGCAAGACGCGCATAAAAAGCTTGAGTCTTTGCGATAGCCGCGCACAACCTTGCAGTAATGGCAGCGGCGTTGCTTTCTGTCCGGGAACCTCTCGGGAGCATGGTTCAAAGCCCTGTGCAACCGGTCATGGTCCAGAACAACAAGACCATTCCAGGTCGAGGTCTCCAGAGTGCTTGCACCCTTCGTGCTTCCAGTACTGGTGGTGGCTGGTTGGCAGCTTGATCAGCTGCTTCCCCATCGTCACCAGCAGCAGCAGCTGCATCAGGTACTAGTGCCACGGGGGGGTCAACCAGGACACGGTTTCCCCCAGTGGCAGCAGCAGCAGCAGCAGCATCTGGTACTGGTGTTGGGGGGTGGACATCGAGAAGTGGTGTCACCCCCAACGCCTCCAGCAGCAGCAGCAGGTGGCACTGGGTCAGCCAGGACACAGACTTCCTCAGTTCCACCAGCAGCAGCAGCAGCAACAGAAGAGAGTGGAGTGCCAGGAGCAGCAGCAGGGGCTGGGAAGTCTGGATTGTCGTCCTTTGAGGGCGACCCAGATGCCGAACCACTGGATTGCCGTCGCCTGCGTGGACGCCTGCGTGGCTCATGCAAGTCATGCGACAAATCCTGTGCATGGTGGATTGGCCTCCCCAACAAATGCCACCCTGCAGCGTCAAAGTGCAGCAAGGATGAGACGACCTTTTCATGGAATTAGAGCATGGTCAATTGGTCATTATCTTCCTCGGATAGCACTTCTTGTACAGGACAAGGGCATTGAAGAGGGCCATTTGGATGAAGTAGAATGTGATCTTCTTCGTCCACTTGACCGTCCTTCGCTGGATGGGGTAGTACTGGATCATCTGATCGAAATGATCCACCCCACCCATGTGGAGGTTGTAGTCCTCAACCGCAACGGGTTTTAAGATATGCTTCCATCCACGACGCCAGTTGCCCTGGTCCTTCTCTTTGAAAGAGACTTGCTTTGGGATGGTGTCCTGGTTGTGGAACGTGGACACCATGTTGACGATGCGCTTGTCTCGCCAAAACAGGACCATGGTTGTGCCGTTGTTCATTGCTTCCATCGCATCGCGTTCCAATGCTTTAGCAATGTCACACAACCGCTTAGGAACCCCTCGTCCAAGGCGCAGGGTGCCACACACATAAATCTGGTGTGTGAGCATTTGCTGGCACAGGTCAACTGAGTTGTAGAAGTTGTCCATGTAGAGCTTGTACCCCTTGCCTCTAAAGGACTCAGTGAGACCCTCCACCGTCTGCTGGAGAGATTGACCCTGACCGGTGTAGACTCGAAAGTCCCACACAAAGCCAATCAATGCCTCTGCCAGGATGTACATCTTGATAGCGTACTTAGTCGGCTTCATTGGGTTGTAAACCTTGAATGAAAGGCGACTCTTCCACCTAAGGCTGCCTTCATCAATGGACAGCTTTTCGTCTGGGATGTACGCTAGCTTGAAGCCATCAAGCAGGTAGTTCCATCACCGTGCCAACCTTCACAAGCCTGTCTGTGTTCCGCTTTCTGACGCCCTTGTTGTAGAATGCATGGAAATAGGTCAACTTGGCTTGAAACTTTGTCAGAATCATTGTCTTGCGAAACACTGGGTAGTCATGAAGGTCAGTGAAACGCCAGTAGTGACGCACAGTAGGGAGCTTTACAATGCCCATGAGGAAGTACAGGCCAAGGAAGTTGGCCATGTCCTCCTCACCAAACACGTTCCAAAAAGCAGCTGCTCCGCCAAGGTAGTTGGCATACGCATTTGTCTCCTCAACCAGGTACGTCAGCAGCTCTCTTGTGAAGAAGAGCTGGAAGAACTGGAGAGGAGTCACCGGCAGTGGAACCTGGAGGCGAAAAGGCTCTGAAGTCCAACCGACATCGCGAGGATGCACATTGGCGTCGGGGGCAGGGCGCTGAGGAGCAGGGCGTGGAGAAGCACGGACATCACCACGTTGACCAGCTCCTCTGCGACCGCGGCCCCTGGGCCTACCACCTGTCCCCCTATGGGGCCCTGGCTTTCGGCTTGGTCGGGGTGGTAGGTTGGGGGGGCTTCTGCATCAGAAGATGATGCAGAAGCTGGTGAAAGGTCTGGATGAAGTGGGGCAGGATGGGGTGAAAGAGGAAGCCTATGGGGAAGAGGCTCCTCGATTGCTGCTGGAGGATGCGGCCTTGTGAGTGGCACCTCAGCAGCAATCTCGTCATGCATTACGGCTTGCACCTCGGGCGGAACGTAGGCCGAGGGGGTCAAGGGTGCCTCACCAAAGGGGGACAGCGAGGGGGTGCGGAAGCGTGCCATGACGTGTTGTGAAGGAGGGATCTCAAGACTGCTCACTGCAAGTAGCGGAGCTGGCTGGTGGCTTTTGATCCTGCCAGAGGCAAGGATGAGGCACCACCATGCAAGATGGATGGACGAAGCGAATCTAAAAACGATTGCCTCAAAGGTGAAGTGTGGAGTGCCAGGAGGTTTTGTGATGGTAATAGGAAGTCAAGTGGTGGTGGTGAAGGTGATGTGATGGGATGGATGATGATGGTGGTGGTGGTGGTATGACAGCCGAAGCAACACCTGCGGGACTGGCTGTGGCAGGTGCAGGACTGGCTGTGGCAGGTGTGGGACTGGCTGTGGCAAGAGCCGGTGCGGTGTGGCCGGAGTGGCAGTTCTTTTTCTTGATGCCGTCCTTCTTGATGCGGATCGGAGGTGAAGGAGATCGGCTCACATCTGACTCCGGTTCCGACCACAGGCCTGACTCTATCTCACTCTCAGTGCTCGGCTGATCCAGCACCTCATTTACATAAGCAGTCAGCTCGTGGTCCCGCAGGTAGAAAGGTCGTTTCTTAGGGTGTTGCTTTGGCATGGCGGCGTCGGTAGGGCAGGCTAGCTAGCTGTTTTATTATTATGATTCTGAAACCAAGAAAAGAATAGTTATAGTTCACCATCACTGGATCCATATGACATTGGTATAGTTCACCATGACGTGTTCATAGTTTGGCATTATCCGATTCCAGATGACGTGAGTATATAATGGTAAACTATCGTGAGTATATAATGGATTCATATGACGTTGGTATAGTTCCGCATTTTGTAATTCAAATGGCGGAACACCATGACGTAGTCATAGTTTGGCATTATCCGATTCCAGGAGGAGGGGAGGGGTGGTCAATCAATAAATAAATAAATCAATAAATCAAGCATTAAGTCATTGAATCAATCAATCAATCAATCAATTTCTCTCTATATATATAAATAAATAAATCAACAAATCAAGAAAGCAATCAATAAATCAACAAATCAATCAATCAATAAATCAATACATCAATCAACAAATCAAGAGCGCAATCAATACATCAACAAATCAAGAAAACAATCAACAAATCAATCAATAAATCAACAAATCAATCCATAAATCAATAAATCAATCAACAAATCAAGAAATCAATCAACAAATCAAGAAAACAATCAACAAATCAATCAATCAATCAATAAATAAATCAACATATCAATAAATCAATCAACAAATCAAGAAAGCAATCAATAAATCAACCAATCAATAAATCAACAAATCAATAAATCAACAAATTAATAAATCTATAAATCAACAAATTAATCAATCAACAAATCAATCAATCAATAAATCAATAAATCAATCAATCAATCAATCAATAAATAAATATATACAGTATACATACAGTATATATATACTGTATAGGCCTATATATATATATATATATATATATATATATATATATATATATATATATATATATAAAATAAAAAAATCAATAAATCAATCAATAAATCAACATATCAAATCGAAATAAAAACAAAAAACAAATCAAATCAAATAAAAACAAACAAAATAAAATTATATATATATTATACACATAGCCTATATATATATATATATATATATATATATATATATATATTATATATACAGTCAGCCCCCCCAATACGCGAGAATAGGGGCGACAGGAGGCATCGCGTATTGGGAATCCGCGTATTATGGACCTAACTTTAAATAGGAATAATTAGATATGGGTGACATCTCTCAATTTTCGACATTTTTGGCCCTATTTTCGACATTTTTGGCTCTACAGTACAGTCTATATCTTAAATATAAGAACAACAATGAATACAAATATGAAACCTTACCTTAAAATTAGTAGTAGATAGGCTAGGTAGCCTTGAAGAGTGGGGGCTCCGAGGCAAACCCCTTCCGAGGCGGGGCGAGTTCAGCTACACTGCCCCGGCCCCGTTCCCATCCCCGGGATCATCCTCGCTCTCCGATGACTGTTCCCGGTCCTCCCTCACTCTCTGAAGTGCCAAGCGTCTCCTTTCTATCTCTGCCTCTCTCATGAACCCGTCAAACTCATCGTCAGGCACGTCGGTATCATTGGAGGTTGAAGGCTGGGGTTCGGCATCCCGTTCTTCCTGTTGCTGTTGTTGTTGGGGGCGTAAGAATCTGTCCATCAATGTCTGGGTTCGCTGGTTAACTTCCTGGTTGTAGCGATCAGCATAGAACCTAAATGCCCTGTCTACGTTGAGGATGACTTCTTGTGTCCTGAGTGGGCAGGTCTCCTCGGCCATAAAGCTGTGTTTAAGGCAGTCCACGGCAGCCAAGATCCGACTGAGATGCCCGACTGACAGTTCAGGCAAAGCAGGTTCAGGTTGTGGCTGCTGGTTTCTCATCTCATGGGCTGCGTCTTCTAAATTTATTTGTTCCACTGTGTCATCTGCAGACTGTTCATTGCCAGCTTCCTGCACCTCACGAATTTCTTCCAGAGAAACCTCGTTGAAACCTGCCACAGCGCGTGCTGCCTCAACTGTTGCAGCCTCAGCTTGGGGGACCGTCTGTATCCTTGGGTCATCGTCCTTGGCAACGCAGAGGTGAGGCGTCAGCTCACGCCAGGCATGATTTATTGTTGCCTCATTGATGTCAGCCCATGAAAGAAGTAGGAAGTCAATGGCATGCTTAATAGTGAAAGCCTTCCAAAAACGTGTTACAGTCATTTGATCTTGTTCTAGTGGTTCTGGTTGTGCGGGTTCATGTTGTGGTTGGTCTGGTTCTGGTCGTCCTGGTTCTGGTTGGTCTGGTTCTGGTTGTGCTGGTTCATGTGGTTGGTCTGGTTCTGGTTGGTCTGGTTCTGGTCGTTGTGGTTCTGGTTGTGCTGGGTCTGGTTCTGGTCGTCCTGGTTCTGGTTGTGCTGGTTCTGGTTGTGGTTGGTCTGGTTCTGGTCGTCCTGGTTCTGGTTGGTCTGGTTCTGGTTGTGGTTGGTCTGGTTCTGGTCGTCCTGGTTCTGGTTGTGCTGGTTCTGGTTGGTCTGGTTCTGGTCGTCCTGGTTCTGGTTGTGCTGGTTCTGGTTGTGGTTGGTCTGGTTCTGGTCGTCCTGGTTCTGGTTGTGCTGGTTCTGGTTGTGGTTGGTCTGGTTCTGGTCGTCCTGGTTCTGGTTGGTCTGGTTCTTCCTCAGATGTTAATTCCAACTCCATGGCATCAAGTTCATCAGTTGTCTCTGTCTTTTCACGCAGATAGTTGTAGAGGCGGGTTTGATAGAAGAATTTTACATTCGAAATTACTTCTTGGTCCAATGGTTGGATGATGGAGGTGGTCTTGGGTGGCATAAAAACTATTTGCACATTCGGATCCAGGAATTTGAGATATTCTGGGTGACAGGGAGCGTTGTCCATCAACAAAAGCGCTTTGAATGGTTGGCCTAATTCCCGGCATTTCATACGAGCGTCAGGCACAAAATGATTTTGTAGCCACTCTCCCATAATGGCACTAGTCATCCAACCATTGGCAGTTTTATACCAATAAGTGCCTGTATCATCCATGTTTCGTAGGTTTTTATAGCATCTAGGACGGGCAGCGGTATGAACAATTACTGGTCGCATCTTGTGACTACCGGAAAGATTCATTGTAAACATTACAGTAAATCTGGACTTGTCAATTTTTCTCCCTCTGGCTTGCTTTAAATGTTTTGATAGGTAGGTTGACTTAGGCATGGTCTTATACTGCAAGCCACTCTCGTCAACGTTGTACACCTGATCCCCTGTATAGTTTCCTTCTTCGAGTATTGTTTTTAAAATTGCTGGAAATTCATTGGCTGCAGCCAGATCTGCGGATCCTCTCTCACCTGAAACTTTCCTATTTTTCAGTTCTTTACGTTTAAGGAAACGGTTTAGCCAGCCTTTCGAGGCTTTGAAGTTTATATTTCCACCTGTTTTGGTCTTCTTGACAGCAGTGGCATAAAGCACCTTTGCTTGGTCCCTTATATACCGCCCATCAATAGGGACTTGCTCCCTATATTTTCTTGTTACAAAGGCAGTCAGATACCGTTCCATGACAACCATGGCTGGGTTGTTGCTCCGGGACCTATCGTCAAACATGGACGCACCGTAGGACTTCACGATTTTCTCCAGCTTCTCCCTCCCTGACCAAATCGTCCGCACAGTTGACTCTGACAAGCCCATAGCACGGCCTATTGCACAGTTTCCTTCTCCTTTCTTCTTGCGATCCAACACTTCCACCTTCATTTTGTGTGTAATCTTCTTATATTTGCGTGGCATGGCGAAAAACGTTACCGAATGGCAGGCGCTACAAACGTTTGGTTCTGCGTGGCTATGAGCGGGACTGTGGGAGGGAGGGTAAGCGGGAGGGAAGGCAGGCGTATGCCACCACGAGGCCTGCGCAGACGGCTACTGCGTCGCCTGGGCCTCGCAAAACGTAGACCGTGCTCGCGTATCAAGGGGGAATAGCGGATTTGGCCCCTTCTTAGCTCTCGATTCGTGTATTGTGGTGCCACCTCGCGTAATTAATGTTTTTGGTTATTTTCGAGGGGTCACTCGTGTATTAGGGTTTTCGCGAATTGTGGAATCGCGTATTGGGGGGGCTGACTGTACCTGGCACGGGGCTCGAACCTCTGAAGGGAGTTTAACCCTCCTAAAAACCCACAGGTTTTGAGATGCCTTGGGTGGGGTTCGAACCCTGGTTAGTGACCATGACCCTCACCACCAGGCCCGCGCGCTAACCCACTGTACTACCACGGACGTACTAAAAGTATAGCAACCTTAGTCCGATTTTTAAGAACCAGGTGATAGTCTCGTGGTGATTCACGTGATGAGTTTATTGGACTTACCATCCACGACTATTTTACACTATACCTGACGTCAACTCGGGTAGTACATTATTGGGGTTGCGGGACATTTTCGGTGTAATGCCCTTTTTAGGAGGGTTGAACTCCCTTCAGAGGTTCGAGCCCCGCGCCAGGTACCAGGAAAGGTTGATCCTTAAGTGGGCCTGGGGATATTTCAGGACAGAAAAATTCCCTTGCCCACTTAAGGATCAACCTTTCCTGCTACCTGGCGCGGGGCTCGAACCTCTGAAGGGAGTTTAACCCTCCTAAAAACCCACAGGTGTTGAGATGCCTTGGGTGGGGTTCAAACCCTGGTTAGTGACCATGACCATCACCACCAGGCCCGCGCGCTAACCCACTGTACTACCACGGACGTACTAAAAGTATAGCAACCTTAGTCCGATTTTTAAGAACCAGGTGATAGTCTCGTGGTGATTCACGTGATGAGATTATTGGACTTACCATCCACGACTATTTTACACTATACCTGATGTCAACTCGGGTAGTACATTATTGGGGTTGCGGGACATTTTCGAGGGCATTACACCACTACCCGAGTTGACGTCAGGTATAGTGTAAAATAGTCGTGGATGGTAAGTCCAATAAACTCATCACGTGAATCACCACCAGGCCCGCGCGCTAACCCACTGTACTACCACGGACGTACTAAAAGTATAGCAACCTTAGTCCGATTTTTAAGAACCAGGTGATAGTCTCGTGGTGTTTTCACGTGATGAGTTTATTGGACTTACCATCCACGACTATTTTACACTATACCTGACGTCAACTCGGGTAGTACATTATTGGGGTTGCGGGACATTTTCGAGGGCATTACACTCCCATTTTCATCTTGGTTGCATGTGTAAGGGATCTGCCTCATTTGTACCGGTGTGCAAACAAACAAGAGCGAGAGAGAGAGAGATTGGCTGTGTAAGGGATCTGCCTCTATTCGCTTGGTAAAAGAGTTGTAGATATGTGCAATAGTGGGATCAATAACAATAGAGCTTCAACATAAAATTTGATAAGACGAGATGGATTGGGTGTGAAAGGGATCTGCCGTGTGTGGGCCAATCGGCTCTCTGCAGACTCCCATTTTCATCTTGGTAGCATGTGTAAGGATCTGCCTCCTGTGTACCAGTTTGCAAATAAGAGAGAGATTGGCTGTGTATGGGATCTGCCTCTCTCGTAACAGTCGTAGATATGTGAAATAGGCTACCTAGTGCTATAGTGGGATCAAGAACAATAGAGAATTTCAAGATAAAATCAGATAGTCATTATTATGGACAAAATGGGTTGGATGTGAAAGGGATCTGCCTTTTGTGGGCCACTTGTCTCTCTGCAGATTCCCATGTTCATCTTGTAAGGGATCTGCCTCATTTGTACCGGAGTGCAAACAAACGAGCGACAGAGAGAGACTGGGTGTGTAAGGGATCTGCCTCTATTTGTTTAGTAACAGAGTTGTAGATATGTGGAATAGGCTACCGAGTCCTATAGCCAATCGGCTCTCTGCAGACTCCTGTTTACTTATGTTCTCATTTGTGAGAGAGAGAGCGAGGCTCCCTATTTCCTGTTCTCATGCACTAGTACAGTATGTCATAATCGTAAGGAAGACAGCGATAAATAAGAGAGAGAGAGAGATAACTAATGTGTAGCCTATAGCAACACTCAAACAAGCACACACATAGCTACACAAGACCATCACACAAGCACACACACGCCTCTCTAGCGACGAACTGTCATACACACTCCCCCCATACCCATTCCATCAATTCGTATGTACGATATTATTTCCGTCTTTTTTACTGTGTATGGATTAAGTTATTGGTGTTCACTCTTGACATATGTGTCCTGCTACTTCTGTATGCATACATAATAGCATGAAAGTGATCAATACGCGCATATGAAGCTATGTATCTCGTATATCGGGGTTCTCTTCCCTTCCATCGGTCCACCTCTTATACCTCCCTCCCTCCTCCCTATCCCATATGTGTAAACATTATATTTGTTAGTAGTCTTGGCAAATCCAACGTACTAGGCTATTAACCTAATTGCAATGACGACTTGTCTATTTTGACTGCTATGTCGTCATTCCAACCGCGGTTAAAAAGAAAACGTCTAGAGTCTACTCCTTATCTTGCTCTAGGAGACGTTGTACATTAACCAAAACTACCACCGAAGGTGAAAAAAGCATAGAAGAGAAGAAAAAGGGGTTTACCTTAGTTACCGCCCCATCCCGTGTTCCATCATATGCAGATCCCTGTCGAACGTGCGCATGAGCGACCCTCTCTTGTCATCATTTTTTCACGCGCTCCATTGAATGAAGTCGCTTTTGTTGTGCTCCTTTAATTCACCCTGTTTAGGTTCGTTTCGGCTTATCTGGCCTTCTTTTTTGTTAGACAGATGTTACGTGATCTAGGGCACACGTAAATGGGCTCCTAAGTGTGTATAATGGAGACGCGTGTGGAAATAGCCTACCGAAGGTACGGGGGCACCTGGCGTTCCTCGTAGATTGCGGATGAATTGAATGCAGCTCACCGCAAGATCGATGCCCTGACTACGAAGCTTGAATCCCTTCAAGAATTTGCCACACTCAACGTAGGAGTGCCCTCGGCTCAAGAAACCACTACTATGTCAACCGCCATTCCAGTGCATACAGTACCGGTACCCACACCAGCAGCTACCTTAGATGTTGCAGATAATAATAATGACTCTACTCTCACTCCCCCCCAGGACAACTTTCAGTTAGTGAGAAACAATGTCCATCCCAGTACCAGTACCAGGAAGGTCATCCCGACAACATGCCAAAACCGCTTCAAAATTCTGGCTATTGACGAGGAAGAGGAAACAGAAGAAGTTCGGCTTGTGGGCGACTCCATGGTCCGTGGCCAACTAACCGAGTTCTGCGCCAGGGCACCCAGGACCAGAAAGCGATTCTGTATCCCAGGTGGCAGCGTGGACGACATTGTTGCGGCTCTGGAAGAGGTTTCCAGGCTCGCCCCCGCAAGCACTACGTACGTCATCCACGTTGGATCTAACGATGTCCAACGGACGCGGTCAGAGGAACTACTTTGCAAGTACCGGCGGCTGATCAGGTCCTTCAAGGAAAAATCTAATAGAATCTTAATTTCAGGAATTGTTCCCCGGATTGATGTAGAAAACCGATTCTACAACATAGCTACCAATACAAATCGCCGACTAGCCAAACTCTGCAGGGAGGAGAACATCGGCTTTGTCGACACGTGGGATAATTTTTACTATGATAAATCTTTGTTTTCAGGAGATGGTGTACATCTCAATGAAGTAGGAGCTGCACGTCTTGGTCGTCTGCTGAACGATGCAGTCAAGGATTTCCGTTCAAAAAATGGGGTCAACCAGACCCAAGACAGGGTAGTGTAAGTCAAATACGAACTGAAAATTCAGACAATGCCCAATCAGTAACATCCAACTCTAATACTCTTAAGGTGTTTTATGTAAATGCTCGTAGCATACGCAATAAATTTTCAGATCTAGAGGAAATCGTGTTTACAGAACATTATGATATAATCGGCATTACAGAATCTTGGTTAAATACGGAAGACAGAGACTTTTTAGCCGAATATACGCTTCCTGGTTATACAATGTTTGAGAAAAGTCGGATCAATAGAAATGGAGGAGGAGTTCTGTTTTTTATAAAGGAAAGTCTTAATCCCGTCTTAATGTCAAAACCTCAAATTGCGAATATAGACATATCTTACGTACTATTAAATAATAAACGAGGAACTAAAATAACACTAGCTTTATTATACAGACCCCCATCTCAATCAGTGCAAACTGACAGTGAAATTTATGAACAAATTGCAGAAATAACTAACATACAAGATACCGTAATTCTTGGCGATTTCAACTTACCCGTGACTAAATGGGGCGATATTCTTACTTCACACTCTGGACACGACCTCTATGCTAACTTGCAAGAGAGTTCACTTTTTCAATTTGTACAATCTCCGACCCGTGGTAATAATGTGCTTGACCTTGTACTCGCAACAAAAGAAGAATTAATAGAGAATTTGAATGTTGGTGATGAATTCAGTAACAGCGACCATCGTACGATAACTTTCACTTTAAAGTTTACTAGTAACAAATCAAATAGCAGCATTGAGAAAGTCCCTAATTTCAAGAAAGCAAATTTTCATAAACTTAAATCAAATCTTAAAGAAACTGACTGGAGCTTTCTGACTAACAATAACGACATAAATACATCTTGGGAGTGTTTCACAACCACTTACCTTAAGGCAGTGCAAGACTGCATATCATCGAAAATACGGCGTCCAGGCCAAAATGATAAGCCCAAATGGTGGAATAAAGATATTTCAGACTGTCTGCTTGCTAAAAAATTTGCTAATGATAGATTAAAATCCTCACAAAATGACGAAGAACGGGTGAAATTTGTAGAGCTACGACGCAAAGCCAAAAAGTTAATTAAGCAAAGTAAAAAGACCCTGGAGTTACATGTTGCGAATCAAAGTAAAACAAACCCGAAAGAATTCTATAGTTATATCAGAAAGAAAAAAGTAGTTACTTCAACTGTTGGACCGTTAGTCGATGAAAATGGAGAATACACCAAAGACGAAGTACAAATGAGTAATGCCCTCAATACCTTCTTTGCATCAGTTTTTACAACCGAAGACCTCAGTGATATCCCTACACCATCGCCGATTCAGATTGATAATTCAGATGTTCTAAGCAATATCACCGTTACAGAGAGAGAAGTATTGAATTGTTTAGATAAACTCAAGGTAAATAAAACGCCTGGACCTGATACAATCTCACCTAGAGTTCTAAAGGAAGCTAAGGATGAGCTCTCCAAACCACTGACATTGCTATTCAATGAATCCTTGCAGTCTGGGACTATGCCTGATCAGTGGAAGCTAGCCAACGTAACACCGATATTCAAAAAAGGCAGCAAATCCCTACCCAGTAACTATCGTCCAATTAGCTTAACATCAATTGTATGTAAAATGCTAGAAACGGTCATAAGAGACAGACTCGTAAATCACTTAGAGGCAAATAACTTACTTAAAGATACTCAACACGGCTTTCGTAAAAAACGTTCCTGTTTAACAAACCTCTTAGACTTCTTCCACGATATCTTCAACCTCTACGATGAGAGTAAAGCTGTAGATATTATATACCTTGATTTTCAAAAGGCCTTTGACAAAGTTCCCCACAAACGATTACTGCTAAAACTAAAAGCGCATGGAATACAAGACAGTGTGTTGAAATGGATAGAAAATTGGCTCAGCGACAGAAAGCAAAGAGTAGTCATAAACGGTAAGGCATCTAAATGGACCAATGTAAGTAGTGGGGTACCCCAGGGATCGGTACTAGGACCAATTCTCTTTCTAATTTACATCAACGACATAGATGAGGGTCTCACCTGTACAGTCTCGAAATTTGCTGACGATACAAAAATTGCAAATAGCGTACTCTCAAAAGAACAAGTTGACGATATGCAACACAATCTAGATAAATTGTCATGTTGGGCCCAAATTTGGCAAATGAGTTTCAATGCGGATAAATGTAAAGTACTACATATCGGATACCTAAATGAGAAAGCAAACTATTCGATGAATGGCACTCAGCTTAAGAATGTAAACAAAGAAACCGATCTGGGAGTAACAATATCGAGTAACCTAAAACCGAGTCAACAATGTTCAGAAGTTGTTAAGAAGGCAAACAAAATAATTGGCTTTATAGGCAGGTCATTTGAGCATAAATCCAAAGATGTTATCCTAACCCTTTACAATTCCTTAGTCCGCCCTCTTCTGGAATACTGCGTTCAATCCTGGTGCCCTTATTACCAAAAAGATATAAACAAGCTAGAACGAGTTCAACGTAGAGTTACCAAAATGATACCTAGCCTAAAGAACAAACCATACGAAGAGCGTCTTAGAGAATTAAATCTATTTCCTTTAACCCAGCGCAGATTAAGAGGCGACTTAATTCAAGTGTTCAAAATCATCAAAGGCATCGACAATATGAACTGTAGTAAGTACTTCACTATCGACCAATCTAATTACACGCGGGGAAACGGTTGCAAAATTATTGGTAAATCTTTTAACTCACACGAATCTAAGAATTTCTTCTTCAATCGAGTTGTCAACTTGTGGAATGGGCTTCCCCGAGACGTTATAGACTGCAGCACCGTTGATTCATTTAAACTCCGCCTAGACAAATATCTCGCATCAAACCCGCGACTGACTGCGTTTGTAAATGAATAACTTTATTGTATACCCCCTTCAGTTACTAACCCATCTGTCCCCTACTAACTTCCTAATCCTGCCACGGACATTAGTTCTAGGGCAGTAGTTCCCTTTCCAATGTTCCCTTACCCACTCTAAACCACTGTTTGGACACTTGATCCTCAGTGTTTTGGAGGACAAGCAGCCTAGAAGGGTCACTAGACCTGTTGTTGCTTGATTTCCTTTGTACTCCTTTGTACTCCTTTGTACTCTCTCGCTCGCTCGCTCTTGTTCTCTCTCTCTCTCTCTCTCTCTCTCTCGCTCTTGTTCTCTCTCTCTCTCTCTCTCTCTCTCTCTCTCTCTCTCTCTCTCTCTCTCTCTCTCTCTCTCTCTCTCTCACTCTAAACCACTGTTTGGACACTTGATCCTCAGTGTTTTGGAGGACAAGCAGCCTAGAAGGGTCACTAGACCTGTTGTTGCTTGATTTCCTTTGTACTCTCTCCTATCTATCTGTCTCTCTCTCTCTCTATCGATCTATCTATCTATCTATCTATCTATCTATCTATCTATCTATCTATCTATCTGTCTGTCTGTCTGTCTGTCTGTCTGTCTGTCTGTCTGTCTGTCTGTCTGTCTGTCTGTCTGTCTGTCTGTCTGTCCCACGGTTCATATACATCATTTTTGCTTTTCTGAATCTAATACATAATTTGCTTGTACGCTTGGGACGATAATGTGTGTTATAAATGTTGGGTCACTTTTATCTCGGCTCTTCCTACAGTACGTACCGTGAATGTATAAATTACTATGAATATGATGAGAGAGAGTGAGTGAGAGAGATGTATGATGAGTACAAACATTTTAAGAATTGAAAGAAGAATCTTAAACAAATATTTATATTTATAAATTAGTTTGGCTATGATAAAAATTCGGTCAGAGAGAGAGTGAGTGAGTGAGTGAGTGAGAGAGAGAGAGAGAGAGAGAGAGAGAGAGAGAGAGAGAGAGAGAGAGAGAGAGACAGACGACCATACAGACAGATAATCATGGACAAATACATACACAGACAGACAGACATACACACAGCCACAGACAAAGAAACAATTAGTCAAACAAAAACAAAAACAGTGGAAGAAAGGGAGAGTAAGTGGAGTGGAGCTTAATTGACCACTTGCGAAATTTTGGACTTTAAGGATGCACACACACACACACATACACTCACACACACACATACACTCACACACACACACACACACACATACACACACATATAGACACATACACACGCACACAAACACACACACACACACACACACATACAGAGAGAGAGAGAGAGTGAGTGAGTGAGTGAGTGAGTGAGTGAGAGAGAGAGAGAGAGAGAGAGAGAGAGAGAGAGAGAGAGAGAGAGAGAGAGAGAGAATGATATTGTGTGAGAAAAAGTGAGTGAGAGAGAGTGAAGTGGAGTTCGAGGATCGTATTTCTTTCACACACAGCCGAGAGAGAGAGAGAGAGAGAGAGAGTGAGAGTGAGTGAGACATAACCTAAACAGACACGCAGACAGACAGACACACACAGACAATTATACTCAGCCACAAACAGTACACACACAGACAGACACATAAGACAGAATGAACCAAATGTTACACTAAGAAATATTCAACAAAAACAAATGACAACAACAGGAACACATAGAAAACATAGCCTCTATTGGTTTCCAGCTGATCGTAAATTAAATCTCTTATTAGCTGATTTCTCGATACTTGATGGAAATATATGAAACTACTATGGCTGTGTGTTATATTAACCCTTTCAGACTCATATGACGCAGAGGTTGCCAGATTAGTAATAAGAAATAGTTCTCTCACTCTTATAATTACCTCTCCACAATTAGTGTTCTGCCCACAGCTAACTCAAAGACAACTGCAGAGGTTGAAGTAACTAAACTAAAAGTTTATAAATACCCCTGATGGTAACAAAGGCTTTAAAGTATCCCCAATAGGCTCAACACAGCTAACTCAAAGACAACTGCAGAGGTTGAAGTAACTAAACTAAAAGTTTATAAATACCCCTGATGGTAACAAAGGCTTTAAAGTATCCCCAATAGGCTCAACACAGCTAACTCAAAGACAACTGCAGAGGTTGAAGTAACTAAACTAAAGGTTTCTAAATACCCCTGATGGTAACAAAGGCTTTAAAGTATCCCCAATAGGCTCAACACAGCTAACTCAAAGACAACTGCAGAGGTTGAAGTAACTAAACTAAAGGTTTCTAAATACCTCTGATGGTAACAAAGGCTTTAAAGTATCCCCAATAGGCTCAACACAGCTAACTCAAAGACAACTGCAGAGGTTGAAGTAACTAAACTAAAGGTTTATAAATACCCCTGATGGTAACAAAGGCTTTAAAGTATCCCCAATAGGCTCAAAATCGCGTCATATGTCGGAGATGTAAGGGGAGTTTTTAGTTTGGTCCCTAGATATCCATCAAGCTTAAGATTACACCCCCTTGAGCCCCTTTCAAGATAAATTTGTACATTTTTCTATCGAAAAATGTCCCGGCTGAAAGCCGTTTCCTCTTTAATTACAGTCTCGCTATCGCTCGCCAGGATAAAATCGACACCTAAATTGCACGAAAGGTCTTAACATTGACAGAAATGGGTTGAAAGTTCTTGAAATCGTCACAATAATGGGGCGAACGTCTTAAAATTAGAAAAGCAATGGGGCTAAACATGAGGGAGAAAGGAGTCAAGAAAAAACTCCCTCAAGTGGAAATCTCCCCTTAAGATGGCAATATATATATGAAACTACTAATAGGCTGTGTGTCCTATTAAGGGGAGATCTCCACTTGAGGGATTTTTTTCTTGACCCCTTTCTCCCTCATGTTTAGCCCCATTGCTTTTGATATTATAAAACGTTTGCCCCATTAGTTTAGCGATTTTAAGAACTTTCACCCCATATTAAGACCTTTCGTGCAATTCAGGTGTCGATTTTATCCTGGCGAGCGATAGCGAGCCTGTAATTTAAGAGGAACCGGCCTTCGGCCGGGAAAAATGTACAAATTTATCTTGAAAGGGACTCAAGGGGGTGTAATTTTAAGCTTGATGGAGGTCTAGGGAACACACTAAATACCTCCCCTTAATGGCAAGTTTTCAGAATAACCATCATGTTTCGCTACACAATCTACCTTATAGCCGAGTCACCCAGATAAGAAACATGGCAATTTACCCTCACCGGGAAGAAACTAGACCTATAGATTCTAGAGAGGGTATAGTCGGGTAGAGCGCATGCCTCCTCGCACGCCGGCTTTTATATTTGATTTTGTTTATTTTGTGTCATGTTGTGTTGTCCCTATTGTGGCTCTGTCTTGAGTCGCCCCCCTCCCCCCCCAAAAAAAAAAAAAATAGAAAAAAAAAAAAAAAAATGGTGATTGGATATTGATAGATAGACCGATTATTTTATATTTATTTTGTTTTTGTTTTCCATTCAGTCACGTTTTCCTTTCGCCTCCTAAATTAAGGCGGGTGACCTGTTTTTGTTCTGTCCTTTTCTATCTTTCTCGGGCTTGTATCCATTTGGCCCCATTCAGCCTACTGTTTTAAGACGTTTATCCCCATCCAGGTTCAATGTTTTACTGGTGAGCGGTAGCGAGCCAGCATATTTTTTTATTTTTGTTTGACAGCAGGCTAAATTTGTACATTTTTCGATAGAAAAATTTCTCCAGCGAAGCCGGATTTCTTCATATAATGCTGGCTCGCTATCGCTCGCCAGGAAGAAATCGACACCTAGATGGGGATAAACGTCTTAAAATAGTTGGCTGAATGGGGCCGAATGGATACAAGCCAGGGAAAGAGAGAAAAGGACAGAAATAACAAAAAGCAGGTCACCCCCCTTAAATCATATGTTCCTTGGTGCATATCCTATCTGCCCACCACATTTTTGGGAATTTACGGATCGCCTCCTAAATTGAATCGCTTCTTCCTTAGCGCATATCCCATCTCTGCCCACCAAATTTCGTGAAAATCGGTTCAAAACATTATGAGACCTTTTTTTTTTTTTTACAAACAGAAAAATCAAACAAAGATATGGAGGCGAAAACAGGACAAACACTCAGACACCCACATCCACAAGGAACACACAAGAAGGGGGGAGGTCATTTCGGAGATGGCATTTCTTACACAAACCACTTTCGAAAGAGACTAAACCTTATGTAAAGTAAGCCACAGACACAGGACACAAAGGTTAACCCGTTCAATACCGGTGCCGTCCTTTTCATTATCTTCTGGCAATGATTATACGATTTTGATTCAGCCTAGCAAGGATCTCTAGCAATAAGGCTTCAAACTATCTCAATCAACCCTTTTAACTACCACAGGTCATTCTTAAGCTGGACAATATCGTCTAAATACAGCTAGCATAAAATATAACACGTCGCTGGTACTGAAAGGGTTAACCATTTCAGTACCGGTGCCGTCCTTTTAACATTATTTTGGCTACGGTTTATTCAGACTTAAAAAGGGCTTCCAGCAATTAACAGGCTTCGAACTATCTCACTTAACCCTTTTTACTACTTCAGATCCTTTTTAAGCTGCACAAAGTCGTCTGTATATAGAAAGAATACAATTAAAAAGACGTCGCCGGTACAAATGGGGTTAAAGGGCATCTCCGTTTTTTTTTTTTTTATCCTTCTCTCCTTTTCTCTCTTTCCCGGGCTTGTATCCATTCAGCCCAATTCAGCCAAGTGTTTTAAGAAGTGTATCCCCATTCAGGTGTCGATTTCTTCCTGGCGAGCGATAGCGAGCCAGCATTGTATGGAGAAATCCGGCTCCGCCTGAGAAATGTTTCTATACAAAAATGTACAAATTTAGCTTGCTGTCAAAAAAACAAAAATATATATATATGCTGGCTCGCTACCGCTCGCCAGGAGATTATTGACACCTGGATTTTTTTTTTCTATGTGATTGAGGAAGGCAAAAGGCATAACTGCCTATAGCGAGTGCCTCCCCCATAGTTGAAAGAGTGACAGGGCCAAAATCAAGGGACGTTCGAGCCAAAATGCCTGGACACACGGAGTTTGAAGCAATTTAAGTCATAGGAAGAGGGCAAGACTGATTCTGGGAGAGAGTTCCAGAGCTCAGCTGTTGAGTAGAAGAAAGTTTGAGAGTAACGTTTCACTCTTGGGTTGGAGAGTTGCACAGAGTAGGGGTGGGATTGAGTTGCAAGACGGGTACCACGTGCCCTACGTAAAGGAGGTGGTATGCACTGGGATAGCTCTGAGGAACACTGATTATTATAGTAGCGATAGAATAGCGAGAGAGATGCAACATTGCGGCGGAGAGAGAGAGATTGCAGAGAGTTGGTGAGTGGACGGGAGTTAATGATACGAAAGGCCTTCCTTTCAACTTTGTCTAGGAGAGTGGTGTGAGAGGAACCTCC
Source organism: Lithodes maja (assembly GCA_037953745.1). Classification (NCBI taxonomy): domain Eukaryota; kingdom Metazoa; phylum Arthropoda; class Malacostraca; order Decapoda; family Lithodidae; genus Lithodes; species Lithodes maja. The sequence continues at coordinate 167,014 of JBAKBP010001444.1, forward strand.
CCACACATGTGAACAATACTCAATACAAGGGCGCACTATGCCCCTGTACAGAGCAAGAAGCTGTGCAGGGTAAAAGAACCCCCTAAGGCGGTTGGTTGAGCACACCCAGCTTCTGGGAGGCTGCCTTAGCAAGACTGGTAATATGGTCCTTCCAAATGAGAGCAGAAGGAAAAGAGACACTAAGAATATTGAGAGAAGATGAAGGGTTGATTTTTGTATTGTTGAAGAATAAGGGATAGTCCGCTGGGAGATCCTGACGGGTAGATAGATGGAGAAATTGGGTTTTGGAAGAATTAAAGTTAACAAGGGTTTCTCTGCCCCAATTGGAAATAGTATTTAGATCAGAATTTAAGAGTTCTTGGCTTCATTACGTTTGTCGTTGAGGGATTGCTGGCTGGGGCGTTCTGAAAAACTAATGGAGTAGTGTAAGGTTGAGTCGTCTGCGTATGAATGGATGGGAATTAAGGTACAGTTAAGGAGATCATTTATAAAAATTAGAAAGAGAATAGGAGATAGGACAGAGCCCTGAGGAACACCGGAGTTTATAGGGTGAGGAAGTGAACAATGGCCGTCCACAACCGCGGCTATGGAACGGCCGGAAAGGAAGTTAGAGACAAAGGCACAGATGGAGGGATAGAAACCGAAGGAGGGTAGTTTTGAAATTAAAGATTTATGCCAGACTCTATCGAAGGCTTTCGATATGTCTAGTGCAATAGAAAAAGTCTCACCGAAGTCCCGAAGGAGGATGACCAAGAGTTAGTAAGATATGAAAGAAGATCACCAGTAGAGCGACCCTTAAGGAAGCCATACTGGCGATCTGAGAGCAGATTATGAGAAGAGAAATGCTAAAGAAATTTGGAAGCAAGAATAGTTTCAAAAATTTAGAAAGACAAGAGATGAGAGCAATTGGACGATAGTTGGAGGGCTGAGAGCGGTCACCCTTCTTTGGGACAGGTTGAATGTGAGCAAACTTCCAGCATGAAGGGAAGACGTTAGAGGATAGACAGAGACGAAAGAGTTTGCCTTGGCAGGGAGTCAGCACGGAAGCACAGTTTTTGAGAACAACAGGAGGAACACCGTCCGGACCGTACGCCTTATTAGTGTTAAGCCCAGAGAGGGTAGAAAGTACATCTTTAGAAGAGATTAGGATATTAGGCATAAGTACAAAGGAGTACAAAGGAGTACAAATGAAATCAAGCAACAACAGATCTAGTGACCCTTCTAGGTTGCTTGTCCTCCAAAACACTGAGGATCAAGTGTCCAAACAATGGTTTAGAGTGGGTAAGGGAATTACTGCCCTGGAACTAATGTCCGTGGCAGGATTAGGAAGTTAGTAGAGGACAGATGGGTTAGTAACTGAGGGGGGGATAAAATAAAGTTATTCATTTACAAACGCAGTCAGTCGCGGATTTGATGAGAGATATTTGTCTAGGCGGAGTTTAAATGAATCAACGGTGCTGCAGTCTATAACGTTTCGGGGAAGCCCATTCCACAAGTTGACAACTCGATTGAAGAAGAAATTCTTAGATTCGTGCGAGTTAAAAGATTTACCAATAATTTTGCAACCGTTTCCCCGCGTGTAATTAGATTGGTCGATAGTGAAGTACTTACTACAGTTCATATTGTCGATGCCTTTGATGATTTTGAACACTTGAATTAAGTCACCTCTTAATCTGCGCTGGGTTGAAGGAAATAGATTTAATTCTCTAAAACGCTCTTCGTATGGTTTGTTCTTTAGGCTAGGTATCATTTTGGTAACTCTACATTGAACTCGTTCTAGCTTGTTTATATCTTTTTGGTAATAAGGGCACCAGGATTGAACGCAGTATTCCAGAAGAGGGCGGACTAAGGAATTGTAAAGGGTTAGGATAACTTCTTTGGATTTATGCTCAAATGACCTGCCTATAAAGCCAATTATTTTGTTTGCCTTCTTAACAACTTCTGAACATTGTTGACTCGGTTTTAGGTTACTCGATATTGTTACTCCCAGATCGGTTTCTCTGTTTTCATTCTTAAGCTGAGTGCCATTCATCGAATAGTTTGCTTTCTCATTTAGGTATCCGACATGTAGTACTTTACATTTATCCGCATTGAAACTCATTTGCCAAATTTGGGCCCAACATGACAATTTATCTAGATTGTGTTGCATATCATCAACTTGTTCTTTTGAGAGCACGCTATTTGCAATTTTTGTATCGTCAGCAAATTTTGAGATTGTACAGGTGAGACCCTCATCTATGTCGTTGATGTAAATTAGAAAGAGAATTGGTCCTAGTACCGATCCCTGGGGTACCCGCTACTTACATTGGTCCATTTAGATGCCTTACCGTTATGACTACCCTTTGCTTTCTGTTGCTGAGCCAATTTTCTATCATTTTAACACACCGTCTTGTATTCCATGCGCTTTTAGTTTTAGCAGTAAACGTTTGTGGGGAACTTTGTCAAAGGCCTTTTGAAAATCAAGGTATATAATATCTACAGCTTTACTCTCATCGTAGAGGTTGAGGATATTGTGGAAGAAGTCTAAGAGGTTTGTTAAACAGGAACGTTTTTTTACGAAAGCCGTGTTGAGTATCTTTAAGTATGTTATTTTCCTCTAAGTGATTTACGAGTCTGTGAGTCTGTCTCGTATGACCGTTTCTAGCATTTTACATACAACTGAGGTTAAGCTAATTGGACGATAGTTACTGGGTAGGGATTTACTGCCTTTTTTGAATATCGGTGTTACGTTGGCTAGCTTCCACTGATCAGGCATAGTTCCAGACTGCAACGATTTATTGAATAGTAATGTCAGTGGTTTGGAGAGCTCATCCTTAGCTTCCTTTAGAGCTCTAGGCGAGATTGTATCAGGTCCAGGCGTTTTATTTGCCTTGAGTTTATCTAAACAATTCAATACTTCTCTCTCTGTAATGGTGATATTGCTTAGAACATCTGAATTATCAATCTGAATCGGCGATGGTGTAGGGATATCACTGAGGTCTTCTGTTGTAAAAACTGATGCAAAGAAGGTATTGAGGGCATTACTCATTAGTACTTCGTCTTTGGTGTATTCTCCATTTTCATCAACTAACGGTCCAACAGTTGAAGTAACTACTTTTTTCTTTCTGATATAACTATAGAATTCTTTCGGGTTTGTTTTACTTTGATTCGCAATATGTAACTCTAATGTCTTTTTACTTTGCTTAATTAACTTTTTGGCATTGCGTCGTAGCTCTACAAATTTCACCCGTTCTTCGTCATTTTGTGAGGATTTTAATCTATCATTAGCAAATTTTTTAGCAAGCAGGCAGTTTGAAATATCTTTATTCCACCATTTGGGCTTATTATTATGGCCTGGACGCCGTATTTTCGATGGTATGCAGTCTTGCACTGCTTTTAGGTAAGTGGTTTCGAATAACTTCCAAGATGTATTTATGTCGTTATTGTTAATTAAAAAGCTCCAGTCAGTTTCTTTAAACATAGCTCTAAGTTTATGGAAGTTTGCTTTCTTGAAATTAGGGACTTTTTCGATGCTACTATTTGGTTCGTTACTAGTAAACTTTAAAGTGAAAGTTATCGTACGATGGTCGCTGTTACTGAATTCATCACCAACATTCAAATTCTCTATCAATTCTTCTTTTGTTGCAAGTACAATGATAAGAACGTTATTACCACGGGTCGGCGTTCGAACAAATTGATAAAGCGAGCTCTCTTGCAAGTTCGTATACAAGTCATGTCCGGAGTGTGAAGTAAGAGTATCGCCCCACTTGGTCACAGGTAAATTAAAGTCGCCAAAAATTACGGTATCTTGTGAGTTACTTACATCTGCAGTTTGTTCGTAAATTTCTCGGTCAGTTTGCACTGATTGAGCTGGAGGTCTGTATATTAATGCAAGTATTATTTTTGTACCTTTATTATTCTTTATTAGCACAAAAGATGTGTCGACGTTCACAATTTGAGGTTTTGACACGAGGGTCGGGTTAAGACTTTCTTTGATATAAAATAAAACGCCACCTCCATTTTTATTTATTCGGCTGTTCTCAAACATTACATAACCGGGAAGTGAATACTCTGCTAAAAAGTCTCTATCTTCTGTATTGAGCCAAGATTCTGTTATGCCAATCACATCATAATTTTCTGTAAACACTAGTTCCTCTAAATCTGAAAATTTATTTTGTATGCTACGAGCGTTTGCATAGAAAACCTTTAAAGTTGCGGTTTTAGAACTCGCAGAACGTTCTTTCATCGAATTTTTGGTTCTGGTCGGATCTACATTTACATTCATGGCTGTCCTCGGTCCTCGGTCGTTATCCCTGGCGGTTTTGAATTTGGGTCGTGTTGGTGGAGCTTTATCCAAATTCGCGGTTCTTGACGGATTAGTATTTAATTCCTTTGTAGGTTGCCGTCCTCGCTGTCTTCGGTCCTCCTTCCTGGTTGTCCTGTGCTGAGTCGATTTCTTCTCCGAAAATCCTTCACCGCATCGTTGAGAAGACGCCCAAAACGTGCTGCTCCCACCTGGTTCAGATGAACTCCATCGTCCGAAAACAAATAGTCATCGTAGTAGAAATTGTCCCCGGTGTCGACGAATCCCACGTTCTCCTTCCTGCAGAGGTTTGCTAGACAACGATTTGTGCTGGTGGCTATGGTGTAAAGTTGGCTCTCTACACCGAGCCGGGGGACGATTCCTGAGACGATGATCCTTGATGACTTCTCCTTAAACGACTTGATCAGCTGCTGGTACTTTAAAAGCAAATCTTCCGACCGGGTTCGCTGTACATCGTTGGATCCAACGTGGATGATGTACATTGTATTAACAGGGGCCAGCTTTGATACTTCGTCAACTGCTGCAACTACGTCATCCACGCCACCACCAGGGATACAAAAACGCTTCCTGGTCTTAGGTGCCCTGGCGCAAAACTCTGTGAGCTGACCACGTATCATCGAGTCTCCCACGAGCCGAGAGAGGAGGGCGGAGAGGGAGGAATAGCACCGGAATCATCCAAGGTGGAGTTTCTAGCAAAAGTTTGAGCGAAGAGTTTAGCTTTGTCAGAGGAAGAAGTGATAGTTGTGCCATCAGAGTGGGGAAGGGGAGGGAAAGACGAGGAAGAGAAATTGTTGGAGAGGTTTTTGGCTAGATGCCAGAAAGCTTGGGAAGAGCTAGAGTTGGATAGTTCAGTGCATTTATTATTGATGAAAGAGTGTTTGGCAAGTCGAAGAACAGATTTGGCTTGATTCCGGGCAGAAACATATGAAGAATGAGAGTCTTGAAGATGAGGGTAAACGTCTTAAAACAGTAGGCTGAATGGGACCGAATGGATACAAGCCAAAGAGAGAAGGAGAGAAAGAGAAAATAAGCGAGGTGGGCTCCCTTAAGCAGACAGACATGAGAACGAGACAAAGACATAAAAAAAAAAAAAAAAAGTTCCACTCAAAGACCAAAGCGAGACTCGGGGTGGAGTTCAGAGATACCTTTATTTACACACCGGAGAGAGAGAGAGAGAGAGAGAGAGAGAGAGAGAGAGAGAGAGAGAGAGAGAGAGATAGTGGGAGTAAGAGAGTGAGTGTTTGTGGTAGAGTGAATTAGTGAAGGAGAGAGAGAGAGAGAGAGTGTGTGAGAGACAGAGTAAGAGAGGGAGAGAAAGAAAGGAAGAGTGTGTGTGAGAGAGTGAGTGTTTGTGGTAGAGTGAATTAGTGAAGGAGTGAGAGAGAGTGTGTGAGAGAGAGTGAGAGGGTCTGCGTGTGTTTGAGAGATAAAGATAATGGTGTGTGTGTGTGAGAGAGAGTGAGAAGCTCTGTGTGTGTGTGTGTGTGTGTGAGAGAGAGAGAGAGTGAAAGGCTGTGTGTGTGTGAGAGAGAGAGAAAATGGAGCGTGTGTGAGAGTGAGAGGCTCTGTGTGTGTGTGTGTGAGTGAGAGAGAAAATGGAGTGTGTGCGAGAGAGAGTGAGAGGCTGTGTGTGAGAGAGAGAGAAAGATAATGGTGTGCATGTGTGAGAGACAGTGAGAGGCTCTGTGTTTGTGTGTGTGTGTGTGTGTGTGTGTGTGTGTGTGTGCCAATGAAAAATGGGGAATGATGAGGGAAGTTTGGAGTTCAAATTTCTTACAGCCACAAATCGAGACAGAGAGAGAGAGAGAGAGAGAGAGAGAGAGAGCGAGAGTGGGAGTGGGAATGAAATAGTGAGAGTTAGAGTGAAATATTTCTCACACACTCAATCTGAATACACAAAAACAGAGATAGATGACAATGAAACAGACAGACAGACAGACAGACACAGAGAAACAGACAGACAGACATACTAATTATAAAGATCACAGACACACACATTGAAATCAAAGAACAGGCTGAAGTGGAGGTCGAGGGGGGATCATAATATTTCTTACACATACGTCCATGAATGAGAGATGTTGCATGTAAACAAAGAAACAACACACACACACGCACTAACGCACACACACACACACAGCCCGTAGCCTAGTAGGTAGAGCTCTCGTCTCACACACGAGGGGTCGGGGGTTCAATCCCCGGCCGGGCGGAGACAAATTGGGCTTGTCTCCTTTCATGTGTTAGCCTCAGTTCACCTAGCTGTAAATAGGTACCTGGAATAAGTGGACGACGTTGTGACGTCCTATCTGGGGTTGGCAAAAATGGTACAAGCGAGATGGGTATCATATGGTTCACCTAAGCTGATGGCTACCTAAGCCTTCGGGCGAGACGGTACCGTCTATAGTGAGAATGGTACCATACAGATCCACCCTAAGCCTTCGTTTCTGATGTCGCCAATTGGCTAAAAATACAGACTACACACACATCCACAGCCATTCCAACGATACATATAACACCTACACATATAGGAGGCGGGAAATAACGAGCATGCTCACTCCCGCAATACAACTAGAGTAAGTACAACTAGAGTATGTACACACACACACTAACAAATCATGAACCCTAACCTCTATAACTCACAAACGACTAGAGTACTTGAGCTAATATGTCTACCATTTGGGAAGGGTCAGCCATCCCAAAGGCAGAACTGCCTGTATCGAGTGCCTCCCCCAGAGTTGAAAGAGTGACAGGGCCAAAATCAAGGGAAGTTCGAGCTAAAATGCCTGGACACACGGAGTTTGAAGCAATTTAAGTCATAGGAAGAGGGAAAAACTGATTCTGGGAGAGAGTTCCAGAGCTCAGCAGTTGAATAGAAGAAAGTCTGATAATAGCGTTTCACTCTTGGGTTGGAGAGTTGCACAGAGTAAGGGTGGGATTGTGTTGCAAGACGGGTAATACGTACCCTACATAGAGGAGGTGATATACACTGGGAAAGCTCTGAGGAACACTGATTATTGTAGTAGCGATAGAATAGCGAGAGAGATGGAACATTGCGACGAAGAGAGAGAGATTGCAGAGAGTTGGTGAGTGGACGGGAGTTAATGATACGAAAGGCTTTCCTTTCTACTTTGTCTAGGAGTGCGGTGTGAGAGGATCTTCCCCACACATGTGAACAATACTCAATACAAGGACGCACTGTGCCCCTGTATAGAGGAAGAAGCTGCGCAGGGGTAAAGAACCCCTCGAGGCGGTTGAGCATACCCAGCTGCTGGGAGGCTGCTTTAGCAAGACTGGTAATATGGTCCTTCCAAATGAGAGCAGAAGAAAAAGAGACACCAAGAATATTGAGAGAAGATGAAGGATTGATTTTTGTATTGTTGAAGAATAAGGAATAGTTCTCTGGAGGTTCCGAACGGGTAGTAAGATGGAGAAATTGGGTCTTGGAAGCATTAAAGGCAACAAGATTTTCTCTGCCTCAATTGGAAATAGTAGTTAGATCAGAAGATAAGTGTTGTATGGCTTCATTACCGGTACGTTTGTTGTTGAGGGATTGCTGGCTGGGGCGTTCAGGAAAACTAATTGAGTAGTGTAAGGTAGAGTCGTCCGCGTATGAATGGATGGGACTGGAGGTACATTTGAGAAGATCATTTATGAAAATTAGAAAGAGAATAAGAGATAGGACAGAACCCTGAGGAACACCGGAGTTGATAGGTTGAGGAAGTGAGCGATGACCGTACACAACCGCATCTAGCTCTTTTTGAATGGCAGAGATTTGGGGGTTACGATTTCTGGCTAACCTACTTGGAATAGGGTATAGTGTGTTTCAAGTACCGGGGGGGGGGGGGGGGGGCTAGCTTGGCGTATCACTTCTTCTTTGGTGCATATCCAATCTGCCTACCAAACTTCGTGAAAATCGGTTCATAACTTTCTGTGATATCTTGTGTACCAACATACATACAGATAGACTGACAAACCGAGGCGAAAAGAGTAAACTCCTAGAGAGAGAGAGAGAGAGAGGGATGGATAGAAGTAAAAATGTGACCGTTACCGCGTTTCTTCTTGTATTATCAGCAGCTTCAGAGAGAGAGAGAGAGAGAGAGAGAAAAGGAGAGTGAGAGGTTGGCGGAAGTGTAATACAGTAGAGGAGAGAGAGAGAGAGAGAGGGAGAAAAGGAGAGTGAGATGTTGGCGGAAGTGTAATACAGTAGAGAGAGAGAGCGAGAGAGAAAAGGAGAGTGAGAGGTTGGCGGAAGTAATACAGTACAGAGAGAGAGAGAGAGAGAGAGAGAAAAGGAGAGTGAGAGGTTGGCGGAAGTAATACAGTACAGAGAGAAAGAGAAAGAAAAGGAGAGTGAGAGGTTGGCGGAAGTAATACAGTACAAAGGAGTACAAAGGAGTACAAAGGAAATCAAGCAACAACAGATCTAGTGACCCTTCAAGGCTGCTTGTCCTCCAAAACACTGAGGATCAAGTGTCCAAACAGTGGTTTAGAGTGGGTAAGGGAACATTGGAAAGGGAACTACTGCCCTGCCACTAACGTGGCAGGACTAGGAAGTTAGTAGGGGACATATGGGTTAGTAACTGAGGGGAGGATAAAGTTATTCATTTACAAACGCAGTCAGTCGCGGGTTTGATGCGAGACATTTGTCTAGGCGGAATTTAAATGAATCAACGGTGCTGCAGTCTATAACGTTTCGGGGAAGCCCGTTCCACAAGTTGACAACTCGATTGAAGAAGAAATTCTTAGATTCGTGCGAGTTAAAAGATTTACCAATAATTTTGCAACCGTTTCCCCGTGTGTAATTAGATTGGTCGATAGTGAAGTACTTACTACAGTTCATATTGTCGATGCCTTTGATGATTTTGAACACTTGAATTAAGTCGCCTCTTAATCTGCGCTGGGTTAAAGGAAATAGATTTAATTCTCTAAGACGCTCTTCGTATGGTTTGTTCTTTAGGCTAGGTATCATTTTGGTAACTCTACGTTGAACTCGTTCTAGCTTGTTTATATCTTTTTGGTAATAAGGGCACCAGGATTGAACGCAGTATTCCAGAAGAGGGCGGACTAAGGAATTGTAAAGGGTTAGGATAACTTCTTTGGATTTATGCTCAAATGACCTGCCTATAAAGCCAATTATTTTGTTTGCCTTCTTAACAACTTCTGAACATTGTTGACTCGGTTTTAGGTTACTCGATATTGTTACTCCCAGATCAGTTTCTCTGTTTACATTCTTAAGCTGAGTGCCATTCATCGAATAGTTTGCTTTCTCATTTAGGTATCCGACATGTAGTACTTTACATTTATCCGCATTGAAACTCATTTGCCAAATTTGGGCCCAACATGACAATTTATCTAGATTGTGTTGCATATCGTCAACTTGTTCTTTTGAGAGTACGCTATTTGCAATTTTTGTATCGTCAGCAAATTTTGAGATTGTGCAGGTGAGACCCTCATCTATGTCGTTGATGTAAATTAGAAAGAGAATTGGTCCTAGTACCGATCCCTGGGGTACCCCGCTACTTACATTGGTCCATTTAGATGCCTTACCGTTTATGACTACTCTTTGCTTTCTGTTGTTGAGCCAATTTTCTATCCATTTCAACACACCGTCTTGTATTCCATGCGCTTTTAGTTTTAGCAGTAAACGTTTGTGGGGAACTTTGTCAAAGGCCTTTTGAAAATCAAGGTATATAATATCTACAGCTTTACTCTCATCGTAGAGGTTGAGGATATCGTGGAAGAAGTCTAAGAGGTTTGTTAAACAGGAACGTTTTTTACGAAAGCCGTGTTGAGTATCTTTAAGTATGTTATTTTCCTCTAAGTGATTTACGAGTCTGTCTCGTATGACCGTTTCTAGCATTTTACATACAACTGAGGTTAAGCTAATTGGACGATAGTTACTGGGTAGGGATTTGCTGCCTTTTTTGAATATCGGTGTTACGTTGGCTAGCTTCCACTGATCAGGCATAGTTCCAGACTGCAAGGATTTATTGAATAGTAATGTCAGTGGTTTGGAGAGCTCATTCTTAGCTTCCTTTAGAACTCTAGGCGAGATTGTATCAGGTCCTGGCGTTTTATTTACTTTGAGTTTATCTAAACAATTCAATACTTCTCTCTCTGTAACGGTGATATTGCTTAGAACATCTGAATTATCAATCTGAATCGGCGATGGTGTAGGGATATCACTGAGGTCTTCGGTTGTAAAAACTGATGCAAAGAAGGTATTGAGGGCATTACTCATTTGTACTTCGTCTTTGGTGTATTCTCCTTTTTCATCGACTAACGGTCCAACAGTTGAAGTAACTACTTTTTTCTTTCTGATATAACTATAGAATTCTTTCGGGTTTGTTTTACTTTGATTCGCAATATGTAACTCTAAGGTCTTTTTACTTTGCTTAATTAACTTTTTGGCTTTGCGTCGTAGCTCTACAAATTTCACCCGTTCTTCGTCATTTTGTGAGGATTTTAATCTATCATTAGCAAATTTTTTAGCAAGCAGGCAGTTTGAAATATCTTTATTCCACCATTTGGGCTTATTATTATGGCCTGGACGCCGTATTTTCGATGGTATGCAGTCTTGCACTGCTTTTAGGTAAGTGGTTTCGAATAACTTCCAAGATGTATTTATGTCGTTATTGTTAATTAAAAAGCTCCAGTCAGTTTCTTTAAACATAGCTCTAAGTTTATGGAAGTTTGCTTTCTTGAAATTAGGGACTTTTTCGATGCTACTATTTGGTTCGTTACTAGTAAACTTTAAAGTGAAAGTTATCGTACGATGGTCGCTGTTACTGAATTCATCACCAACATTCAAATTCTCTATCAATTCTTCTTTTGTTGCAAGTACAATGTCAAGAACGTTATTACCACGGGTCGGCGTTCGAACAAATTGATAAAGCGAACTCTCTTGCAAGTTCGTATACAAGTCATGTCCGGAGTGTGAAGTAAGAGTATCGCCCCACTTGGTCACAGGTAAATTAAAGTCGCCAAAAATTACGGTATCTTGTGAGTTACTTACATCTGCAATTTGTTCGTAAATTTCTCGGTCAGTTTGCACTGATTGAGCTGGAGGTCTGTATATTAACGCAAGTATTATTTTTGTACCTTTATTATTCTTTATTAGCACAAAAGATGTGTCGACGTTCACAATTTGAGGTTTTGACACGAGGGTCGGGTTAAGACTTTCTTTGATATAAAATAAAACGCCACCTCCATTTTTATTTATTCGGCTGTTCTCAAACATTACATAACCGGGAAGTGAATACTCTGCTAAAAAGTCTCTATCTTCTGTATTGAGCCAAGATTCTGTTATGCCAATCACATCATAATTTTCTGTAAACACTAGTTCCTCTAAATCTGAAAATTTATTGCGTATGCTACGAGCGTTTGCATAGAAAACCTTTAAAGTTGCGGTTTTAGAACTCGCATTACGTTCTTTCATCGAATTTTTGGTTCTGGTCGGATCTACATTTACATTCATGGCTGTCCTCGGTCCTCGGTCGTTATCCCTGACGGTTTTGAATTTGGGTCGTGTTGGTGGAGATTTATCCAAATTCGCGGTTCTTGACGGATTAGTATTTAATTCCTTTGTAGGTTGCCGTCCTCGCTGTCTTCGGTCCTCCTTCCTGGTTGTCCTGTGCGGAGTCGATTTCTTCTCCGAAAATCCTTCACCGCATCGTTGAGAAGACGCCCAAAACGTGCTGCTCCCACCTGGTTCAGATGAACTCCATCGTCCGAAAACAAATGGTCATCGTAGTAGAAATTGTCCCAGGTGTCGACGAATCCCACGTTCTCCTTCCTACAGAGGTTTGCTAGACAACGATTTGTGCTGGTGGCTATGTTGTAAAATCGGCTCTCTACACCGAGCCGGGGGACGATTCCTGAGACGATGATCCTTGATGACTTCTCCTTAAACGACTTGATCAGCTGCTGGTACTTTAAAAGCAAATCTTCCGACCGGGTTCGCTGCACATCGTTGGATCCAACGTGGATGACGTACATTGTATTAGCAGGGGCCAGCTTTGATACTTCGTCAACTGCTGCAACTACGTCATCCACACCACCACCAGGGATACAAAAACGCTTCCTGGTCTTAGGTGCCCTGGCGCAAAACTCTGTGAGCTGACCACGTACCAGAGTGGAAAGGATTTCTTTCAAACCCACAGAACAAGGCAAACCTACTTTCATATATTTCATCCTCTTGGACCCAGCCATCCTCAGTTCCTGACGGGATTACCCTGATAATAGGAGTTGGTACTAAGGGAATTCGTGTGACCAGTTGCGGTACAACTGTGTTACAGGAACTGTGTTGCCACAATCATGAAGAAGCTGATACCAGGATCTTTTCACATATTGCAAGCTGTCAGAAGAGTAGTGTGTTTATTGTTCATGCAGCTGATACAGATATCATTATGCTTTCTATGTATCATTATCCTCGACTTCCACATGTTGCTAAACTGTGGGTTGAAAAGAACTACATCTTCTTTCCCATTCATGATTTAGTTGATAAACTAGCTAGTACAGTAGAAAAAGATGCACTTGAACTCACAGACACTCTGCTTATTTCATATGTTTTATCAGGCTGTGATTCAGTAAGCTTCCCATTTGGACGAGGGAAAAAAAGAGCGGCAAAAGTAGCAATGCAGCACATAGGTAAAATGACAATGCTGACTAGCTTCTCACATACTAATGTAGGCCTAAGTGACAAGTTGTTTGATGAGGCACGGGACTTTTGGTGTGATTTGTACGGCAAGCCAGGATATTCATCATTGGATAGGTAACGTGCCCATATATTTGCCTCTAGCAAACAGGATCTCCGCTCTCTTCCTCCAACTGAAGACTCCTTTCATTTTCATGTCCTTAGGAGTCTTTGCCAGATTAGCCTGTACAAACAGGCTAATGTGTGTAATCCAACTCTTCTTGCACCTGAACAGTATGGCAGGTATTTGGACAGTAATGGCAGATTGTTCCCAGTTATGAAGCGCAAAGTTAGTAAACCTGCAACAGCAAAACTAACATTCTGCAAGTGTAGGAAAGGCTGCATTAAAAACTGTCCATGTGCAAAGGCTAGACTGGAGTGCATTATTGCATGCACTTGCAATGGGACTTCCCCAAAATGTGGGCGGCTAACTGAAGATAACGGCGATAGCGATTAGTGCAAAATATAGGTTTAACTGTTAGGTTTGCTACATTTATTATCTTTAGCACATAATGTCTGTTTTACAATAATTTCATATGTATTAATGAAGAATAAAAAGCCTTATTTTACCACTTATTGACATTACATCAATAATTTTCAATGTGTAAATAGGACTGTATACTTTAAAGAATATGTCACTGTCACTAATTCACATTTGTTTTCATTACATCTCTAAGCAGCAGGCAAAAGTGATGCCTTTTACTTTTAGTTTATTAGTATTTTCTTTTCTAAAATACATCAGTAGGACATACAAGGTTTAATGAAAGTGTTTTTCTAAATTACAATTGAGAAAAATGTATTATACAGATGCTTTGTAAAAATATATATACCAGTTTTGGGGTGAGACATGATTTTCTTGACCTTTTGACCTCTGGTGACCTTGTAGTTCAACCAATCAATATTATTTACCTATCATTATGTAGCTGGCATCATGACGAAAAAAATGAGTGGTCATTTGTTGCAATAAAGTGTCACAGTAAGGAGATATGATGCATTGAATTTCCTCAACCTCAAAATTTTCCGCTTTTAAAATTCCTGTCTTAACTTCGTAAAATTGAGTGTCCTCACGTTGCGCAATCCGAACCAAGTGTCCAAATTCACTTTTCAGATGTCCAACACTTCCCTTATCATGTTCCAAGGGTCAAAAATTTTACAGCAGGGGTGTCATAATAAAATGCCTTTTTTTGCACTTTTTGGGGTGTGGATCCCAGACTACTTAGAAGACATACTCCGAGTGGTGCGTGGAATACAAGTATAGGCAGCATGGAGCACAAACATCAGGAAACTGGTAAGCATGGCATCAGGGTCCGGGAAAGCAGGGGTCGGATTAGACGGAACGGCGAGATCAGCGAAAGATGTCCAGTCGGCACGATCGAAACACCAACGGGGAGGGCGCGGCACTGGGGAGTAAGACGTAGGGGAGAGGACAATCGGGAAGTGGTCAGTCGCACAGTAATCATTAAAGACCTTCCAAGTAAAATCCAAGGATAGTGTAGGGGAACACAGAGACAAGTCAATACATGAAAAGGTACGGGTGCCGCTATCAAAATGCGTAGAGGAACCAGTGTTTAAAAGAAATAAATTGTGTGTACGAATCAGAGCCTCAAGGGAACGACCTCGTGTATTAACGGTAGAGTCACCCCACAGGGAATGCCTGCAATTAAAATCCCCTAAAAGGAGGGAAGGTGGAGGTAATAGAGAAAGGACCCTGTTTAATTCTGGAACATCGATCGGGATCGAGGGGGAAAGGTATATGGAAACTACTGTAAGCCAGCGTGAAAGGAACACTCTGGCAAGCATGCATTTAAGAGAGGTACGGATAGTTAACGGAGACACTGGGACATCAAGATGTACGAGGAGGCAAGTAGCATACTGGGATTGGGGAGAACCTATATAGGAGTAAAAAGGTATTGGGGAGGGGGCATTAGATAAACGCGATTCTTGTAAACTAATAACAAGTGGGCTAAACCTAGAGATAAGGTAACGAAGATCAACACGATGTGCTGCAAAACTACGAATGTTCCATTGTAAAATGGACATTAAAAAGACAAAAAAGATTAAAAAGAAGACGCGTACAAGAGGGAAGAAAAGACGTACACGTCTTTATATATACAACATATTTACAAAATACAGTTAACACCGTGGGTGGAAAATATAGCCAAGAGAGGCTAACGATGGGAAATAATAGCAGGAATTGGAGAAGACGTTGAAGGGGAAGACTGGAAACCGGGGGGCATAGGGAGGTCTAACAGAGAAAGAGGAGAGGAAGGAGGAGGGCCGGAAGAGGTAGGAAGGACGGACGGCGGGTGGGAAGAGAAGGAGGGGGTAAGGGCAGGAGAAGGAAGAGGGGGAGGGTCAGGAGGAGGAAGAGGAGGAGGGCCCGGAGGAAGGCCAGAAGGGGGAGTGGAGGAAGAGGATGGGGCAGGGGAAGGCGGGAGAGGGGTAGGGGGGAGAGAAGAGGGGGTAGGATGAACTTCGGCGTGAACAGTAGAAGGTGGTGGGTGGGAAGAACGGATAAATTCATCAATCTGAGGTAGGGTTTCGTAGGAGAAATCTAGGGATGCAGTGACGGGAGGAGGAGGAGACTGGACGGAGAGAGGAGAAAGGGAAACAGAAGGAGAAGGAGGCGACTTCTTCTTCTTCTTCTCGCAGGGACTTGAGCACCGCACATCACGGAGACCACCGTTACGTTTAAAAGAGGAAGCGGGCGAGGAAGAACGGAGCACAGGAGCCCGTTTGGTAGAGGAGAAGGGAAGTTTAGAGCGAGTAGGAGATTTGGGGCGACTAGAAGAGGAAGATGACGAGAACGGGGGGGAGGCTTGGAACGGTGAGAGCGTTGAGGGAGACTAGAAGAGGAGGAACAAGGAAGAGAGCAAGATGAAGGGGCAGAAGTAGGAGAAGGACTGAGAACAGAGAAAGTGTTAGACAAAGGGACAGAAAAGGAAGAGACGGAAGGACGAACGGAGGAGACTGAAGAGGAGGAAGGAGAAAATCCGGGAGAAGCACCGGTAGAAGGAAGGGAGGCAGATGACGAAACTGGTGCGACCGGGGGGACGGAGGGAGCGGAGGCGGTGGAAGGAACCGAGGAACCAGAAAAAGGGGGGGGCGTGGTAGAGGGAGGCAAAGAAGAGGAGGGAGGAGACAGAGTCTTGGAAAATGACTGAGGGGTGAAGCCCAAGCGACGAGCCTCTTGGCGGGCTGCGGTGAGCGTAAGGCCGTGTCTCGCTTTGAGGACAGCAACCTCAGACTCGAACAGATGAACGGGGCAAAGCTTAGAGTCGGCCGAATGAGACCCGCGGCAATTAAGGCAGAACTGGGACGTTGACTGACATTCGCCAACGGCATGTCCGGACTGCGCACAGCGCGGGCAGAGTGGGCTCTCAGCGGCTGTACGGCAGAACTTAGCCGGGTGGCCGAAACGCCAGCAGCTGCGACACTGGAGTGGACGGGGAAGAGACGCAGTCACGGGGAGGCGAGTACCACCGACAATAACATGGGCAGGAAGGGAAAGTCCATCAAAAGAGATCTTGGCAATGTTAGCGGGATGGCGGCGAAGGTCGCGAGGAGGGATAGTGTAGCATACCACACTAACCACCTTGTGGTCTTGAGCGACAACGATGTCCTCGACGAGGTCGGCGCAATCCGCGAAAGGACGACCCCCGAGACGGATGGAAGCGGGGATCAGGACAGTCCCTGTACAGGAGTTGAGTCGTTGATCTTTTTGAGCCGGGATGGGGGTGCCAGAACAAACGACGAAAGAGGACATAGCAGTAGCCTGAAGTTCGTTTTGGACGGTAACAAGACGGGAGGCATCATGGCGGGAGTGGAAGGTGACGTCCTTTCCCACCTGTTGAAGGAGACGCAGGTGGAAGAGGAGGTCATCACCGGCTAGAGGCGCAGAAGCAGGGACGGAGAAAAACTTAGTAAAGGAAGGAGGTGCAAAGAGAGAGGACATAGGGAGGACCGAGGAGCGAGGACGAGAAGAGGACGAAACTGGAGAAGAAGAGGAAAGAGAACGAGGGAGGGAGGGCAGAAAAGGGTCGAGGGTGACATGACTAGAGGGAGAAGAGGAAGAAGAGAAAGACGCAGAAATAACTACAGGAGAGGAGATGAAATCCTGGGTAGTGGAGGGTGGAGAAAGACGTGACGAAGACGGATGGGTAGTAGAAGGATTCGGAACGGTAATGGACGAGAGGGACGAGCGACGACCGAGGGATAGTTCAGCGGGCCGGTCGAGAGCACCCAAAACCATCCCCGACTCACCGTTCTCCCGCGGTGAACCGGACTGACAGCCAGACAACAGACCCCCAAGTGGCAGGCTGCATGCCACAAGGGGCTCACTCACCGGAACCACTAAAGCAGAAACCATAAACAGGGAAGAACAGGGAAAAAGCATAAGTCATCACCATAGCAAGAGAAAAGGGGGTAAAGCATGGAAGAAGATACTGCGGTTACCAGGTGCCCCTGGCAACGAAAGGGAGAAAGACCTCCGCAGGGCCACGAAACCCAGAATGCGGCTAATTGAGATGGGACAGGTCTCGGCTTTGAGCTAGGGACCTTGTACAACCCGGGCATTTGTCCTGCAGCTTTATCCCACGGAGAACGGGGCCGGCGTAGTCACCTGACACACTCACTGGGAAGAGAGAAGAGAGTCAGAAACCCCAAAGCAACCCTATAGTGCCTATCCTCCAGCAACGAGCCTTGCGAGCCCTGGCCGGCAGCACCTGTCGCCAGGTGGACTCTGCCAACTCAGCAGTGATCAGAGACACCAAGGCGAAGCCCTAAGGAAACTAGAACCTCCGAAGCAGTTAAAGAGAAAGGAAGGAAGCAAACAGGGAAGACAACCGGAAGGGAAGGGAGGGACGGGACCACAAAAGTTCAAGGGTGGGAGACCGGCCTCTGATGGCAGCCCCAGGAGAAAGCGGAAGAGGGAAAAACGAAAACTAGAAAGGAGGAGAAAGAAAAGGACATGACAAAATTAGTTGGAGGTGATAGGGAGAGCGGCCAAGAACCTTGGCCGCTCCACCTACAAGCCCGGAAGCCCCCAAACGGCGGCAACGAGTCATGTGGCAAGGGGGGTATGGGGTGTAATGGTCGCGGCACACAAATAGCTAATGTTTTACTTCAATCTGACCTCTGTCTTTTGAACGATGGAAGTGCGAATCGTGTAGACGATCGTACGGGCCATACATCATGCATTGACCTGTCTTTGTCTTCTCCCGTAATACTACCTAACGTCACTTGGGGCACTTTCGACGATTCTATGGGAAGTGACCACCTGCTGATCTGTCTTTCTTATTCATGCAACTTTGCTCTTCCATCGCCGCCCATTAAATTTAACTTTAAGAAAGCAGACTGGGGTGCCTTCTCTAGAATCGCCAACTTTGATATTTCAGGGGGTGACATTAATGACAAGGTTACTCACATTCAGACTTGCATCATACATGCAGCCGAGGTTGCTATTCCTAAAACTTCTACAGTCCACACGAAGCATAGAGTTCTGTGGTGGTCACCGGACTGCCGACAAGTGCTCACTAAACGTAATAGGCGATACAGGATTTTTGATAAGCAGCCCTCGGACGACAACCTCATTGCTTATAAGAAATCCAGAGCCGAGGCAAGGAGAGTTATTCGGTCCGCAAAATGTAGTGCCTGGCGTTCTTATGTGTCCACGGTGAATCAATTCACGCCGCTTAAAGAGGTCTGGTCCACAATAAATATACTTAACAACAAGTATACCTGTTCACCCATCACCACTCTCAGGGTGGACGGTAATGTCATTGATGATCTTGTGGACGTTGCAACACGCTCGCCAGGCATTTTGCGGATGTTAGCAGTTCGGCCAACTACGATCCCCGTTTTTTAGTTCATAAGCGGCAGGCCGAACTCCATAATTTTGACTTTGCCACAGAAGAAGTAAACTCCGACTACAACTGTGAGTTTACAATGAAGGAACTTCGCCTTGCCCTAAAATCCTGTAAAGGTTCAAGTCCGGGTCCTTCGCAAGTCACCTACGGTATGATTCAGCATCTTAGTCCGGACAACCTGACTAAGCTGTTAGCATTGTACAATGAAATTTGGACGTCTGGAACGTTTCCAAACTAATGGCACTTTGCGCACGTCATACCGATCCCTTGGAAGTCTCATGTCAATTATTTGATTAATTCTTGCAGTAAAAAGTTAAATTACCTTAAATACCTTTCTGATCGTTACTGGGGAGCCGACATAACGTCTTTACTGATGATGTATAAGTCCCTTATTCGTTCAAAGTTCGACTATGGCTCGCAGGTGTATGGGTCGGCGTCCGCTTGTACCTTGAGGAGGTTGGATGTGTTTCAGAATATGTGTCTGGGTTTGTGTCTTGGAGTCCTTCGGTGTACTCGTGTGGAGCGTATGGAAGTAGAAGCTAACGTGCCGCCCCTCTGTCTTCGTCGTAACCATATGCTCCTCTCGTTCGGTATTTCACTACACCGTAAACGTTCGCTCGGCCTTCCGGCTTGTGGGATCCTCCTGCAGTACGAGCATGTGCTGCATGGGGCCCTCAAGTCGGTGGCTGTGCGGCTTCACTTCCTAACGCGACAGCTAGGTTATGACCTCTCTAATGTTGACCAGCTAGTTGTATTAAAGATAGCGCCTTGGGAGCTGCCCGCATATACCATGGATACTCAGTGGCTCCCTTCCCCTAAATGTCAGGCGCCGGAGGTGGAAATTCGCCAGCTTTTCCGATCGGTCCTCATCAGACACCTAGCTTCTTTCCACCTCTACACCGAATCACCGATGGCTCTAAGTCGGATGAATGTGTGGGTGCGAGTGTGTGGTCGACCGAATGTCGCCTCAGGTACCGTTTGCCGATCCATACGTCTGTATTCACTTCTGAACATTTTGTAATTGAACGGGCCATACATTTTGCTGAGGCTTCTCCTGTAAACTTTGTAATTTTTTCAGATTCAAAGTCAGCCCTTCAGGCAATTGATTCATGTAGGACGGATTCTTCGGAAATCCAGGGCCGCATTATCAATAGGTTGCACTCAAGTTGTAAGTCCTTCTCTCTGATTTGGGTGCCTGGGCATAGTCGTATTTTCGACAATGAGCAGGCTGACACACTTGCAAAATCGGCGGTAGAACTCGAGGAGCCATGGGTCGTCCCTCGGGATCTACAGTCAAGTCTCTCTTTCGGTAAGCAATCAATTAATCTTCTGTGGCAAAGTCAGTGGACTGACCTGCCTATTCACACAGTCAAACCAACAATTGGGGTTTGGCCCTCAGCTAACCGTCGCTCCCGGAGGGAGGAAGTTATTTTAGCTCGCCTGAAGATGAATTGCACATTCTTAACTCACATGAAACCATATATTGACCGTGTATTCCCGCCGCAATGTACCACCTGTGGCGGGATTCTCTCGATCAACCACATCCTTTTGTCCTGTGGCAGATTTGTGGAGGAGCGTAGCCCTCTCCTGATGTACTGCAGGGCAAATAACGTCCCCATCACTTTGGACTCGATCCTGGGTGATGGGGATGTTGTTGTGGTTGACAAATTGATGGCTTATCTGAAAGAGACCAATTTATTCAGAGAGTTGTAACTTGAGTTATGTTTTTGGTGGTGGTATTTTATTTATTTCTTATGTTCCTTTTTAGCATATTGTTTTATGCTATTGCGTTCACTCATTATTTCACAGGACCTCCTATGTTGCTTAGTTTGTTCACTTAATTAATTTTGTCTGTATTTAATTTTAGAGTAATTGTTAGGAGTAACTCAAACCATTGTGGTCACCTGGTAATGCATCTTTATTGTTGATGATAAACTGAAACAAAAACAAACATAGTAACACCAATAACAATATCACTGCGAAGCCGTAGCTCCGAAATAATTTCAATATTAATTAGTTTGTCGATAATAAGAATTACAACCAATAGTATCTAACAGTTGAATACCTTGTTCAATATCATAACCAACTCCATAATAATTTATCTAATTAGTAATTATGTTATATTACAGAAAAAATAATTGTTAAACCTTACTATAGTAACTACATATCGCAGGTCACCCACACCTCAAACACCAGCTCGTCATATTGACCACTGCACAGGTGTCCAAAGAAATAATAATTCAAATTTTAATTCTATAAGAAATTATTGACTCTAAAGGATAAACCTTTGCCCACTTATATGAACTAGTATTATTTACTATCTATTCAATAACGTTGACAAATCAATTCTTCAAATACATGTACTACAAACCGGTGATACCAAATATATTCTAGTCAAAGCAACGATCCTGTGTCCTAGTGCTTGTAGTTAACAATTAACATGTTATGGAATATTACCACACCACAAAACAAATTGTATATACAGTATTATATCATTCTGTCACTCACACAAAACTTCAACACCTTACAGTACAGGTGAAGTCTTTACTAACATAAGACGATCTAAATTAACTCAGGAATTATCTCTATAAATCACCCGGTACAAACTATCATAATCATCTTTCTTTTAGTAACACAGAACTTTGCTAAACTGCACACAAGCGTTTAAATATAGCCAACACAAACTCTAAAAGACGCCTTACACACAGAACATTTTAGTTAATATTATAGCTTTAACACTCACCGAATAATTGAGAACCACGAGTTACGTCCAAATAAGTACCCCAGCTCCACATTAGAGCTGGTGTAACCACTATCTGGTCTTAACTTATACTGACTCATGTGCCACACACTCGCCCTATTGTTAACATGAATTGTATAATCCGAAGCTTTACAGACATACTTCAAATGCCTCAATATACAGGATATGACAATCTATCTGAAGCTTCACAAAGCTCATATGCCCAAAACACATGACACTCCGTAAATCAAAATTATATACCTGAAGCATCCCAAACGAAACTCCAATGCTTCAAAACACAATCATGAATTTTATTAAATCATAATCTCCTTTCCAAAGCTTTTATTAGAACACATTTAATAACCTAGGGTAAACTATATCTACATGATATTTAAGTGTCAAGACCAAAAGTTTGCTCATATACCAGTAGTATTTTGGCCATTAAATAGCCCCCCCTCATTTGGGGATACTCAAATAATATCTAATAATAATAATGGCCAAATAATACAGAGGCATATATATAAAATACAGTTTTAAATGAATACTAAAGAAAGCTACAAATAATTGAACATGTAAAGGTACAGGTAATCAGTAAACTAAATTTCGTGTCCTTACAATATAGCATTCTACTTTAGACATATTGCAAGTAGTCTTAAATACAATTCAGGATAAGCCATGTTCGCTCATGTACTCTGCATGACCTATCTTCTGGGATAAATATTCTTTTAACCGTTGATTTAATGGAACTGAAGCTATAACCGGTCTATATCATTGCTAGACCAGTCAACAAGATTGAATTCTCCTTTCTCACCTACTGACTGTGTTTTATCAATGTGCAATATTGTAGGATGTAATTTAACACATTTCTGACAATGATCCTTATTCTGACATTGCCTTTTCATAATGTCCAATCCTCAAGCAACCAAAACACAATGCCTTGCTATATAGAAACTCAATTCGATCCTTTAAGGAAAGTGCACTCCAAAGTTCACAATTAGCAACAACATGATCTTCTTTACAATAGAGGCATGGTTTATCTGCAGCTTTAGTCTGATGGTAACTAGCATCTGACTTTATTGAAGTGTTCAAATTGCCATTTGATTTATTGACTACGTTTAGTGCAAAGCTTGTCCTTGTATTCCTTGAGGATTGAACCTCAAGTTTGGCTTTCACAGGGTTTACATCATTAAGGGCTTCTTTTCCATAAACAGGGTCCATAACTTTTTTAGCTTCCAACTTTACAAATTTTGAAAAGTCTTCGAACCTTACAAAGCCACATCGCTCTTGGACTGTCTGAACCTTTTTTCTCCATTTATCATGCATATAGAATGGCAACTTCTTAACTAAGTATTTCATGTTTTCTGGGTTTTCCAAGATCTTAACAGCATCAAGAGTACTGACTGCATGTTCACACTCAGTCAAAAACAAAGAAAACTCATCAAGTCCCTTGGCACTGTCAGCTTTGATAATTGGCCAAGTTAATGCTTTGTGAATGAATGCGTTTGCCACAACCTCACTATTCCCATACCGTTCACTAAGCTCCTTTATAGCTGCTGGGTAACCCTGATCTGCATTCAAATAACAATAACCTTTCACAATAATATTGTGTTTGCCTCACCTGAAGTGTATTACTCCAGATAACTACATTTTTCATCATTGGAATCAGAATAGCTGAGGACCTTTGACTGAAACTGTCTCATGAAAGGTCTAAATTGTAATGAGTCACCATAAAACTGCTTAATAATCACTGCTGGCTTTTTGAGCTCTTTGACTAGAGACATTAACACATCTTGTGATTGAAATGAAGGATCATTAACAGTAGTATCATAACATGGATCAGGGTTTTGGATAGAGAGAGCTTCATATGTATGATTCTGAGTGGGAGTAGTTGCATGATGGACGTCATGAGTGGGGACAGCCGAATACTGGCTATTCTGAGTAGGAGCTGCTGAATGATGGGGACCTTGAGTAGTAACTGGTGATTGATGGGGACCATGAGTGAGTACTGCTGAGGGATGGAGACCTTGAGTGGGAACTACTGAAGGACAGAGACCTTGCTTGGGAACTACTGAAGGACGGAGCCCTTGAGTGTAAACTGCTGAATGATAGGGAACTTGATTGTAAACTGCTGAAGGATAGGAATATTGAGTGGGAACTGCTGAATGATAGGGAGCTTGAGTGGGAACTGTTGAATGATGGGTACCTTGAGTGGGAACTGTTGAATGATGGGGAGCTTGAGTGGGAACTGCTGAATGATGGGGTACCTTGAGTGGGAACTGTTGAATGATGGGGAGCTTGAGTGGGAACTGCTGAATGATGGGGACCTTGAGTGGGAACAGTTGAATGATGGGGAGCATGAGGGGGAACTGTTGAATGATGGGGACCTTGAGTGGGAACTGCTGAATGGTGAGGACCGTGAGTGGGAACTGCTGAATGATGGTGAGCTTGAGTGGGAACTGCTGAATGATGGGGAGCTTGAGTGGGAACTGCTGAATGATGGGGAGCTTGAGTGGGAACTGCTGAATTATGTGGACCTTGAGTGGGAACTGTTGAATTATGTGGACCTTGAGTGGGAACTGTTGAATTATGTGGACCGTGAGGGAACTATTGAATTATGTGGACCTTGAGTGGGAACTGCTGAATTATGTGGACCTTGAGTGGGAACTGCTGAATGATGTGGACCTTGAGTGGGAACTGCCGAATGATGTGGACCTTGAGTGGGAACTGCTGAATAATGTGGACCTTGAGTGGGAACTGTTGAATGATGGGGACCGTGAGTGGGAACTGCTGAATGAGGACTAAGATAATATTCGTTGACAGTTGGATTAAGACAAGGTTCAATATGCTGTCTAACATCAAATTCTTCCAGAACTTTAATTTTAGCCTCAGACACTGCTAACTCTGTGTTTAGTCTTAATTCTTCTAGCTTTGCTTCTAACTCTTGCCTGGCCTTAAGGGTAGCCGACTTTACTTTCAATTCTACTAGCTTCTGTCGTTCTTTAATTTTAGCAAAAGACACGTTACTAGCAAGTGAAGATCCTGACTTAGATGAGCGATGTGAAGCACTTGAACCACTAGACCTGTTAGACTTATGACAAAAGGATTTCTGCGATTTCCTATCTACCTCTTCAATCAAATATTTCCTTTCAAACCATTTCTCTACTGAACCTTTAAAAGTCAGCATCAAGGTATATCTGTCATTAAGTACCTTATCACCTTCCTCGTCACGTTGTTCTGAAGGTAAATTAGCTACAAGATGATTGTATTCACCGTGTGCACATAAGAAGTCCTCATATAATTGCAACCACTCACAATATTTGCTCTTTACATTATACGTATTAGCATTTTCATCCATTAAGGTTTGAATTGTACTAGTCCTTACAGTTTACTTGGAAAACAACTTAGATACAGATTTTACCTTTACTTCCATGTGGTAGGCAAAACCTTTCTCTGTCATTTTTCGCTCCCGTGGTCCAGATAACCCCATCTCATTTACAACCTGATTAACTCCTTCGCTGTGTGAAGTGACGTTGGCTGATGTGTCACCATGTGATGGTACGTGGTCGAGGGGCTCACCATCGTGGAGTGATGTGGGGAGTACTGCACCATCGTAGAGTGATGTGGGGAGCCGTAAGGAGAGTGATGAACCATCATGGAGTGATGTGGGGAGTACTGCACCATCGTAGAGTGATGTGGGGAGCCGTAAGGAGAGTGATGAACCATCATGGAGTGATGTGGGGAGTACTGCACCATCGTAGAGTGATGTGGGGAGCTGTGAGGAGAGTGATGAACCATAGTGGAGTGATGTGGGGAGTACTGCACCACCAACGAGTGGGGTTTGTGGGATGTGATATGCCATCTTCCTCCATTGTTCTTGCTGCGATCAGCCGAGCTTATTCGTTAATTTTTGTTAGGAGTAACTCAAATCATTGTGGTCACACGGTAATGCATCTTTATTGTTGATGATTAACTGAAACAAAAACAAACATCGTAACACCAATACCAATATCACTGCGAAGCCGTAGCTCCGAAATAATTTCGATATTAATTAGTTTGTCGATAATAAGAATTACAACCAATAGTATCTAACAGTTGAATACCTTATACAATATCATAACCAACTCCATAATAATTTATCTAATTAGTAATTTTCTTATATTACAGAAGATTTTTTTTTTGTTAAACCTTACTATAGTAACTACATATCGCATGTCACCCACACCTCAAACACCAGCTCGTCATATTGACCACTGCACAGGTATCCAAAGAAATAATTATTCAAATTTGCCCACTTATATGAACTAGTATTATTTACTATCTATTCAATAACGTTGACAAATCAATTCTTCAAGTACATGTACTACAAACCGGTGATACCAAATATATCTAGTCAGAGCAACGATCCTGTGTCCTAGTGCTTGTAGTTAACAATTAACATGTTATGGAATATTACCACACCACAAAACTAATTGTATATACAGTATTATATCATTCTGTCACTCACACAAAATTTCAACCCCTTACAGTACAGGTGAAGTCTTTACTAACATAAGACGATCTAAATTAACTCAGGAATTATCTCTATAAATCACCCGGTACAAACTATCATAATCATCTTTCTTTTAGTAACACAGAACTATGCTAAACTGCACACAAGCGTTTAAATATAGCCAACACAAACTCTAAAAGACGCCACACACACAGAACATTTTAGTTAATATTATAGCTTTAACACTCACCGAATAATTGAGAACCACGAGTTACGTCCAAACAAGTACCCCAGCTCCACATTAGAGCTGGTGTAACCACTACCCGGTCTTAACTTATACTGACTCATGTGCCACACACTCGCCCTATTGTTAACATGAATTGTATAATCCGAAGCTTTACAGACATGCTTCAAATGCCTCAATATACTGGATATGAAAATCTATCTGAAGCTTCACAAAAGCTCATATGCCCAAAACACATGGCACTCCGTAAATCAAAATGATATACCTAAAGTATCCCAAACGAAACTCCAATGCTTCAAAACACAATCATGAATTTTAATAAATCATAATCTCCTTTCCAAAGCTTTTAATAAAACACATTTAATAACCTAGGGTAAAATATATCTACATGATATTTAAGTGTCAAGACCAAAAGTTTGCTCATATACCGGTAGTATTTTGGCCATTACAGTAATATTAATTTCAGTTCTTTTTTGCTTTTCCCCCTTTGTCTTAGCATATAATGAGGTTGACAGTTGATGCTTTTCAGAATGTGTTCTGTCCTGACACTATTCTTCTCAGCTGATGTTGCCTTTATTATTTTTCTGTTGTTACTTGCTTTAGACCTGTGACGTATACTGGATTGTGATACTTGCCAATATCGCATCCCAGTATTCTGAGGTTCTTGGCAATTAACATTTTGCTTTAGTCTGGCCTAATAGTCTTGATGGGCTGATAGCCTTCCCAATCAAGGTAAAAAAAAAAAAAAAAAAAATGGTGAAGGAGTTTTGGAAAGACGGAATATTCCCCCCCCCATAAAAAAAAACCCTCCCTTCCCATTCTCTCTCTCTCTCTCTCTTCTCCCGCAGTTCTATTCAACTGGGACCCGGTAAGCATGATCTGCGGGGTTTGTGGATGAAGGACTAGCATACCGTACGGAACTTGTCTTTGTAGTGAAAGTTATTTGATGTAGATTATTAGGTAAATACCCAGTTATACACCGGGGACGATTTTTACAAGTATTATTTTTTTTTTTTTCCTTGTTTTGGGTTTTTTTAGGATTTTTTTTTTATGAACCCCATTGGAAAATGCAAAAAAATTAGCCTAACTTAACCTAACCTAACCGAAAACTAACCTGTCTCGCGACGGTTTAAACCCAGCTCACGTTCCCTGTCTATGGGTGCGCGACGGTCTAAACCCAGCTCACGTTCCCTGTTTATATTTTGTTTATAATGAATTTCCGACGGGGTGGACATATATGGCAATGAAGTACATGACCTAACTAACATATTTGTCTAAATAATATATTGATGGTTTCGACCCGGTGTAAAACTAGATAAATTCCGATTATTATATTTGGCTTAGGGCTAATATATCCGTTTTTTATTTTTTTATTTTTTTTAGGGTATGCCTACGGTACATTACCTCTTTAGTAGCTGCAGTTACTATTTTATTTATTGAGGGATCGGGGTATATTCCATTTAAGCAAGTTGGTTGAGTCCGAGAACTTTCAGCCTTCTACTGTACATCTCACTTCTCCGCTTGTTCTTCCTCTGTCCAATTGCTCTTCTGTCCTACTTTACTCCAACCATCTGGTCTGGTCTGGTCGTATTCCATTTTATCCCGTTAGAATTTTTATATTAGGCCTAAAGATAATGGTAAAAATCCAGGAACTGCCCGATTCGAGTTTTTTATGTTATTATTATTATTATTATTATTATTATTATTATTATTATTATCAACTCTGCGAAGGAGAGTGGTATCGCGCACACAGATCCCGCCCGTATACTGTGCACCATAATTCAGCTTGTCTGTCGTCGTCGTCCGTCCGGTAACTCCTAGACCGTTCAATGGATTTTCACCAAATTTCACAGGTATATATATTTGGTCAATGCAAAGGTCAGTCATAAAGAAATATTCAATTTAACAAAAAGGTTAAGGTCAAAGGTCAAGGTTAAAAATAAGGTCAATATTTCATGTGTTTTAGTTTTTACTCAAATGTCTCCATTTTCACTATACAAGTTACTGGCACCCTCGATATCTTATTGACCAAATTTGAAATAAATATTCTAAAGGGTAAGGTCAAAGGTCAAGGTTAAAGGTCATAATAAGTTTTGTACTACTATTTCTTATAATAACTCTTAGATTCTCACTAGGCTTACCATATATATTCGGAATACCTAGCTGCTATGAAAGTACCGGTACACGAAGTTACCCCTCTCCAACATATGACGCGATTTTGAGCCTATTGGGGATACTGTAAAGCCTTTGTTACCATCAAGGGTATTTAGAAACCTTTAGTTTAGTTACTTCAACCGCTGCAGTTGTCTTTGAGTTAGCTGTGGGCAGAAAATTAATTTTGGAGAGGTAATTATAAGAGTGAGAGAACTCTATTTCTTATTGCTAATCTGGCAACCTCTGCGTCATAAATGCATGAAAGGGTTAACACTATAGCCTACTAGGTTTATTTCCAGGTGACGGTAAATTGCTGTCTGCAGCTTGATCACTCGGCTATTATGCAGGTTTTGTAGCGAAATTTGTTGTTATTTATGCAAACTTGACACTAATATGAAGCAGAGACATGGTAGTTTCTTATTTTCCCGTTAGTTATCGATAAATCAGTTGTTAAGGGATTCAATTTACCGTCAGCTGAAATGAAACCGAATATATTATCAATCAAACATGTTAATAATATTGTGCACATACCGGTAGGTAGCTATATATCCGCATTTTACTCCACCATAACCACCACCACCACCACCACCTCCTCTCCAACACAAAAACACAGCCTCTTCCTCTTACTCCATATCAACTACCACCACCACCTCCCCCATAACCACCAACACCACCCAGGAGGAAAAGCATGGAAGTATGCAATTTCTACCTAAGAAATTAATGCCGATATGGAGTAGTGGGCATGGGATGCAAACAAGATCACCCAAAAATATGTGCAAAATTCATGAAGCACGGGCGGGATGAAAGAATCGGTTGCAAGCGTGGATGGAAGTGCATCGACTACCACCCATATGTATGCAGAATCTCACTCAACAAAAGGGCATGTACTATGAGAGACTGCAATCTTCCACACATCAAGGGAACCAAAATACTGACGCCCAGAAACAATGTCAACAAACCAAGGGAACACGCTACAGGACACTTTCAAAGGGAATTTGCCTACACACCAACTCATGAGGAAAAATTAGAAAGCCAACGCAATGCCCTCAGAAGCTGGCCAACCATCCAGCAAACTAACAAGGTCAGACCAGCAGCGGTACACACGGCTATGCCTGACCAAGGTGCTTTTTTAGAGGTAGTAATGGGACGTCTTCTGGAAGTGGAAAAACGGTCTCAAGTGATAATGGAGAGATTCCTAGCCCAAACCGAGGGGCCAGACATGAACCACAGAGGAAGGTGCAACTACCACTAACTATTTTTTTTGTGGGCAACATCAGAGGACTTTACCCACGAAACAATCAATGTAAAGTCCCTATGTTGGAAGAAATTGCAGAGGAAGACAACTCAATTTTTCTAGCCCTCACAGAAACACACCTGAACGAAAACATTTTGGATGCAGAGATCAATATCCATAATTTCACTCTATTCAGAGCCGACAGAGAGGACAGAAGCCACGGAGGAGTAACACTCTACCTAAGGGAGGATATGGCTGCAAATACCGGAACTTTAGTTGCATTCTCAAACGGCACAACAGAGCTACTAGCAGTACACATAAGACAAACCGACTATGCTCATCATAATTTTGTACCGACCTCCAAACACCACAGGGGAAATTTTCAAGGAGGTCACAGAGAAGATACAATCACTCCTACAAAATCTTCCAACTCCCGCTACAGATGTCATCATCACAGGAGATTTCAACCTGCCCATCATCAATTGGGCAACCATGAAAATAGATGGAGGAACCAGGGATGAAAAACAGCAAGCCAAGGAGCTAATGACTATCATGGACACTGCATACATGAAGCAATACATCGAGGAACCTACAAGAGGCAACAACACACTGGACTTACTATTTGGCAACAACTTCGACCTGGTACACTCGTACGAAACTGTAAAAACTATAATGTCCGACCACAGCCTCATCAAAGTTAGAACCCCCACACCAGCCGCCACACCACCAAGAAGATGTCAACAGGAATCAAGCCAAATACCCTGCACCTCTCTGAAAGATCTCAACTTCTACAGCAAAGATATAGACTGGGACAGACTGAGAGCAGAACTGGTAGGAACTGATTGGAGGGCACTATTCGAAGATAAAAACGTCGACGAAACTCTCAGTATCCTCCAGAAACAATGCCTGGAGACCTGTAAAAACATCATACCACCCAAATCAAGCAGGAAGCAGATCAAGCAGATGCCCAGAGATAGAAAAATACTAATGAAGAAAAGGACGTACTTGAGAGCCAAGCAAAGGAAGACCAGCTATGCGCACAATATCACCAAACTACAAGAAGAGCTCGATGAAGTTGAACGTTAACTCATCCAGTCACACCAAGAGCAAAGAACACGCGAAGAACTCCAAGCAGTTGCAAACATACGAGTAAATAGCAAATTCTTCTATGCATACTCAAAAAGGAGACTCAGGAACACCTCAACAATAGGACCACTTGCAAAACCTACGGGCGAACTTGAGAGTGACCCAACCGAAATGGCCAAGATACTCAAACAGCAGTACGAAAGTGTCTTCAGCCCGCCAAATGAAGACAAGAAAATCGAGAATGCAACGACTTTCTTTGGCAACGCTCCAGGGACACCACATCAACTCTCCTCGGTAACAGTATCAACAGAGGACATAATAGCAGCCATCGACAAGATTGGACCAAACTCTGCGGCAGGACCAGACGGCTTTCATGCCCAACTGCTAAAAAACTGCAAACATCAGCTAGCCTTGCCTCTAAAACTGCTGTGGAGCAAGTCCCTCCAAACTGGATATGTACCACAATCCCTAAAAGAAGGTAATGTCACACCAATACACAAAGGGGGTAGTAAAGGCATAGCCAAAAATTACAGACCAGTGGTGCTGACGTCACATCTTATTAAAATCATAGAAAGAACAATACGAGCTAAGATGGTCAGCTTCCTGGAAGATAACGAGGCGTTCAACGAGGGGCAACATGGCTTTAGACAAGGCCGCTCCTGCCTCTCACAACTACTATCACACTACGACAAAATCCTACAGGATATTCAAGACGGAGAAAATGTAGACGTCATATATCTAGATTTCGCCAAAGCTTTTGACAAGGTGGACCATGGGATCCTTCTACATAAACTCAAATCACTGGGAATAGGGGGAGACCTTGGAAGATGGCTCCACAGCTTCATCACCAACAGAAAACAAAGAGTCACGGTTCAAGGAAGCCTATCAGAAGCAGGTGGGGTCATCAGCGGAGTACCACAAGGATCAGTACTGGGACCTCTCCTATTCCTCATCATGATAGGAGACATCGACAGGGACCTGGAACACTCAACAGCCACATCGTTTGCAGACGACACCAGACTCATGAAGAAAATCACCTCACAACATGATGCTCAGCTACTACAACAAGACTTGGACAAAATCCTGAAGTGGGCAGAAGAAAACAACATGGCCCTAAACGGAGACAAGTTCGAGCTTCTAAGGTACAGGAACAAGAGAGCACTACAAAACGACACCAACTACAAAAGTGGACAGCAAGAAATTACCGCCAAGGACACAGTGAAGGACTTGGGAGTAAATATGAGCAGTGACGCCACTTTTTCCCAGCATATTACCAAAGCCACAACAACAGCAAAACAAATAGCAGGCTGGATCCTGAGAACCTTCCACACAAGAAATGAGAGGTGTATGCTAACACTGTGGAAGTCACTGGTCCTACCACGACTGGAGTACTGCTCTCAGCTCTGGTCTCCCCAAAAAGTAGGAGAAATAACAGAAATTGAAGCCACCCAGAGGACATTCACCAGTAAAATCCATGGGTTTCAACACTTTAACTACTGGGAGAAACTTAAGGAGCTGCAGCTGTACTCACTTCAAAGACGTAGGGAGAGATACATCATCTACGTCTGGAAGATTTTGGAAAAAAAGGTACCAAATCCAAACATCCAAGAGACTCAGCACCAAAGGCGAGGGAGGCTGTGCTATGTGAGGACTACGCCGGGATCAACACAAAAAATCAAATCCCTGATCCATCACAGCTTTACATACAATGGAACCAGACTGTTCAACTGTATACCAGCCCCTCTCAGGAACATGACCGGGGTGTCTCCAGACACCTTCAAGAAACACTTGGACATGTGGCTGGCCAAAATACCGGACCGGCCACCAACACCAGGATACCCCAGCACCAACTCCAACCGACTTCTGGAATGGAGAGTGGAAGAAAGGGAGCTGCCTGGTCGCAGTGGAGCCCCAGCTCAACTGTGTAACTAACGGACGGAATACAACTAAGTGTAAGTGTAAGTGTAACCCACCTTCCCCTTCCTCCTACTCTACCATAAACCCCTCCACTACCCCCTCACACGGAATTTCGATGTGAGTATCCTGGGTTCGAGTCCTCGGAGTGCCACGTGTATTTGTTGATTTAATTAATTGAGTTTAGATGTGAAGTTGGTTGGTGTTAAAAACAATAATTAATTCTGGTTCACGAGCAATTTATAGCGAGGCCTTCCCAAGTGGTTAAGTGCCCCATTAATTACTCCTTCCATTCGTCTATACATTAGGCTACCATAGCGCAGTTGGAATATATGTACAGTCGGTCACCTTTCCGACTGGGCCACCTAATGGTACCTTCGCTGCATGTTTTGTTCGCTCTGAAATGAGTAAGATCACTCACCCCCACCATTGTGTAGATTATGAACCATAGATGGCATAGCTTGATAAGAAGGAGATGGAGGGGACACAGTAGGGATGGGTGTGTGCTTGTTGGCATGGTTTAAAGGATAGGATCCAATAGGAGGGTGTGAGGATGAGTTGTTACGGTGCTTTTAATCATAATCGTTTATAGCTATCCACCCTTCCCTGTTAGTTAGTACAGTCACCCATAAAAATTCATGGACCCCCCCCCCCCACGTGAATGCGTCAAATTAAAATTATTTATTTTGTGTGTGTGTGTGTGTGTTTTGTTTTAGCTTGGTAGCCCTTAAGACTGGATGCCAGCCAGAGTAAGGGGGGAGGGGGGGGGGGGGGTAAAGAGGACCGAATAGGAGGGTAGTAAGGTAGTTACCTTACCCCCACTTTTACCCCTAAACTAAAACTCTACCTCTCTCTCTCTCTCTCTCTCTGTCTCTCTCTCATTATTAATATAATACACATATAATACCCCTCTCCCTATCTCTATCAAAATACGTATGTTATATAATAGCACCACAGGGGGAGGTGTGGTGGAGTGGTCTTGCCACTGGCCTGGTAATCCAAAGGTCCCGGGTTCAAATCCTGATGTATCAATGGGAAGATATTATTGGGATGGAATTTGTGCTGTACCATCAGTGCATTACCACAAGCCCACCGAAACGTCAATAAAAGACCCTCATTGTTCCCTGATTAAATAGCACTGTATGAATATTCCCATATTCAAAATATGCTATAGGGGTGCAATGCCTGGTGAGTTATCTGCTCAACAGGTGGCGTTGTGTGTGTAAGTGTGAGAGTCCGAGTGTATGGGGTGAGACAGTGAAGCACGGGAACGAGGTGGCTTCAGAGATGGGGTCGTTTCGGGCCATGAGTGAGCACCGTGCCTCATGTGAAGGCAAGATGGCAGGTGCTCGTTGTACTCTACGTGCTTCACATGTCTCACTCCCTAGACTGGAACAAGACCTCACAGGCTTCACTGTTCATTGTAAAGCGGTGAATGTTAAGGCTCTCAGCCTATGCCCGAGAGGAAGTAAGTTGGAATATAGACAAAAAAAAAAAAAAAAAAAACTACACTCCTACAGTATATGCTTGTTATTTTTGTATTTGCCTTGGTTATGTTTTATATGTTATATAAGAATTTCTACCGAATATTTTAAATATTCTGTAGTTCACTTCCATTCTCTCGTATATTATTCCTGAATTTATATTATATATTCCTTATTATCACTATGTCCACTTTTGTATCCGTATAATGTTTTTCTTCGTATAATGTTTTGTGTTTAGAACGTGGCGATCGGCTATATGTGTTAACAGTTTTACTCAGTATTTCTAAATCAATCCTACGATTGCCGTACTTCATAGAACTTAATTTATATACAATAAGCCTAGGCTACATAGTTTAATTAGACGAGGTTTAGACAACGACAAGGTTGGATATAGTGTTAGCTTACAGGATATAATATTATACAGTAAGTAAACTAGAACGGCACTTGGTAGAGTGCCTACACTGGCTGGTTCTTTATTATTAATATGATAGACCTAAATTTTCGTCTGGATCTGGGTTCTGGGATATATTCGGGATCGCCTCCTATTTTGAATCACTTCTTCCATGGTGCATATCCTATCTTCCCACCAACGTTCATGAAAATCAGGTGTATATACAGTATATATATATTTTTGTTTTTAGATATTACCTCGGCATCTAAATAACTAAGATGGCAAAATTAATCACATAATATATTATAACACTCCAACTTTACAAGATTGGGTATAAAGGTTCGCCTTTCAGCAAATGATTAGGTGAGACCTTTCTATGGTAAATATTTATATAGCTGCCAACAATCAGTTCATCATCTTGATAATTAAGGATATATGTAGATAACCGTGGGTTTCTCCTAATGGATAATGCCAGTTTTGTCTCCAAAGTGACACAGGACATTTGGTGGTCCATACCTATCTGAATGTCAACTTGCAGCTTATCATAATAAATAACCTGGCTTAAAATTTAAATTGCCATATCCACGCACCACCTCTGATCCTCTTTATTTATGAGAACAATAAAACTAACCAGAGATCCGACCGTTTCTTTCGGCATTCCGCCGTAGGTATATATTCAAACGGTGAATGCAAGTAATATAATATGGCAGATCAGGTGAATGCAAGTAATATAATGTGGCAGAGAAGTGAGAAGACAATAATCGTCAAGCGTATAGAGAAGAAGAGGAAAGTTGAAGGAAAAGAGGAAGTGGGTGAGAGAAAAGAGAATACAAACACAAATATGAATGGCAAAATACATTCATAAGCGAACTGAAATAATGCAGGGAGAGAATGTGGAATTCGCAGATGGTTTTCTATATATATGTATTCCAAATACACACACACACACAGATACTCAGACCACACATACCTTGCGGTCCCAACTAGGTGGTCAGGCCTTAATACTACTAGACGGGGACAGTTTATAGTGGAATAATAGGACAGTAAAGTAGAAGACTCTCTCCCTACCCTCCGATCCCTCCGACTAAAAAGCCGTACTGGAAAATAGGATGAACTCTAACCTTATGGGTCAGGAAATGCCCACAAGGAAAGTGTTTATAGAGTAAAGAAAGACATTGGTTTGAAGGGAAATTACACATACCTACTGATAAATTCATATTAACCCACTCTTCATCAGGTGATCGTCCAGTCTGTTCTTGAACGTATCAATTGAATTACTGTTGAGTGTTGACCACCTCCAGATATATACAGTATATATATATATATATATATATATATATATATATATATATATATATATATATATAGAGAGAGAGAGAGAGAGAGGTCTACTGGTAAGAGGGGGTATTTAATATCCCCACTTTCACCCATCCTCTAAACCCCTCTTTCTTTCCCCCTCCACCCAGTCTGTTGTGGAGCCACCCTGTCGCCACAGATAGCAGGAGAAAAAACAAAAACAACTAGAAGTGCACTCAGTAGAGGGCATATCTCCGCCTACGCTGGCGGAGGCATGTGCTCTACCGATCGCCTCCAAAGTGGAAAAACTTCTTCCTTGTTGCATATCTTATCTATCCAGCAACTTTCGTGAACATCGGTTGAGATTTCCTGTTTACAGACAAACAGAAATAAAAACGAGGGTAAAATTCGACCAAGTGACTCTCTCTCTCTCTCTGTCTCTCTCTTATGGGGGTCCATGAATGTGTAGCTGACTGTTCCTATTTACTGCTAGCTTAAAGAAAGCCAGTTGTTAGAATAATTGGCCATTCGTATCGTCCTGACCTGAACTTAATGTTTTCGTAACTGTTTGGGGATTCTTAGTGGTAAGCAGGGAGAATTATGTGGGGGCTCCCGATTATGGCCTTAGCCTTGCTCTGGACCTTGGGGCTGCTCTGTCAGACAGACTGGGGAATAACAACAACAACAACAACAACCTAGCATATACTCTACTTAAATTTGCTCATTTATGTATCTTTTTAAAATTTGATTAGTTTCCTCCCTAGACCTCCATCAAGCTTAAAAATACACTCCCCCAAGACCCTCCTTCAAGATAGATTTATACATTTTTCTATTTTTTTTCGGCGGAAGGCCGGTTCATCTTTAATTACAAGCTCGCTATCGCTCACCAGGAAAAAATTGACACCTAAATTACACGAACAGTCTTAATATTGAAACAAAAAATGGGGCGAAAGGTCTTGAAATCGCCAAACTACTGGGGCGATTGTCTTATAATCAGAACACTAATGGGGCTAAACATGAGACAGAAAGGGGGCCAGAAAAACGGCTCATCTCCCCTTAACCTCGTATAATTTAGCCGAGTAGTCCTAATGTAAACAGATTAGGTTCTCTGAGGTAAGGTAATCGTAGGATAGGTTTAAGAAAGACTAAGTAGCATTATATAATTTAGGTGGTCGCCACGTTCTAAGGATAAACCTTATACGAAGCAGAATATATTATACAGATAAAGGAAAAGGACAAAAAAACGATAATGAAAGTGTTTGGGTAGAGGTTAACGAAGGTAGTGAGACCATAGTTATTGGAGTTATGTATAGACCGTCAAATATGAGTAGAAATGACGGAACGTCATTATGGGAGGAAATTAAAATGGCATCAAGGTTTAGCAATGTGTGCATTATGGGGGATTTTAATTTTCCGAATATAGATTGGCAGCATCAAATAGGAGACTCTGATTCTGAGGAGTTTATAGAGGTAGTACAAGATAGTTTTTTATTTCAATTCATAGATACGCCGACTAGAGGTAATAATATTCTCGATTTAGTTTTCAGTAACAATGAACATATGGTAAATAATGTAGAGATAGGGGACCACCTAGGAAATAGTGACCACAATTCTGTGTATTTTAATATACAATGGAAAGGTAATACCAGAGAGAATACAACATTAATACCTGACTTTAGAAAAGCCAATTATGGTGGGTTAAGAAGAGCCCTATTAGCGGACCCTATGGTCAAAAAATTAAGTCGATCCAGGTGTCCAAATGAGTGTACCCCTTCGCAGGCACCTGTCATCTTAAGTCAGGAAGAGACGTCAACCTTGGTAGATACATACGATAATTTTATCAAGTCAGTATTCAATGCACAAAATAAATACATCCCCAAAAGAAAATTTAGATCAACACAGAACCAACCCAAATTGATGAATAATAGACTATTAGATCTTCTAGGACAAAAGAGAGGAATATATAGAAAAATTAGAAAAGGCGAAATTCACCTACTTGCTTACTATCAGAATCTATCAAGACAGGTAAAAAGGATATTAGGAAAGAAAAAAGAAATTATGAAATTAAGGTTGCCAATGACTCAAAAAATAATCCTAAAGCTTTTTACCAACTATATAAATCCAAGGTTAGAGATGTAATTGGTCCCCTTAAAACTTCGATAGGAGAAATGACAGAAAATGATTTAGAAATGTGCAGTACATTAAATAGTCAATTTCTTTCCGTTTTCACTAATGAAAATTTGGCACAGTTTCCAGAAGTCCGTAAGGTATATAGCGATAGTATAGAAAATAGGTTAAGTACGGTTACTATAAGTAGAAATGATGTGCTTAAGGAAATTGACAGACTGAAACCTCATAAATCGCCTGGTCCTGATGAGGTATATGCTAGAGTATTAAAAGAATGTAGGGATGAGTTAAGTTACCCATTAACATTTTTATTTAACAAGTCATTGGAGACAGGTATAGTTCCAGAAGCTTGGAAGCTTGCAAACGTAGTTCCGATCTTCAAAAAAGGTGACAAATCAATAGCATCCAATTACCGTCCCATTAGTCTTACATCAATCATAGGAAAGCTACTAGAGTCAATTATTGCTAGTAAAATTAGAAACCACTTAGATACATTTAATTTAATAAATTCTTCTCAGCATGGATTCACTCAGGGACGTTCTTGCCTTACTAATTTGCTTAGTTTTTTCTCAGAGGTTTATGAAGCAGTAGATAATGACAAGTCATATGATATAATATATTTAGATTTCAGTAAAGCTTTCGACAGAGTCCCCCATGAGAGATTGATGAGAAAGGTTGAGGCGCATGGAATAGGTGGGGCGTTGTTGGGATGGATTAGGTCATGGCTAATTGGTAGGAAGCAGAGAGTCAGCATAAATGGTACGAAGTCAGAATGGGGAGCAGTCAAAAGTGGTGTCCCCCAGGGATCTGTATTAGGTCCTCTGTTGTTTGTTATATACATAAATGACCTTGATTTAGGTATAACTAGTAGGATAAGTAAATTTGCAGACGATACCAAAATGGGGAGAACAATTGATTCAGATAGAGATATAGAGTGCCTCCAAAGGGATCTAGATACCTTACACGAATGGTCAGTAAATTGGCAGATGAAGTTTAACATTGACAAATGCAAGGTATTAAAGATAGGGAAGATGCATACAAATGTTAAATATAAACTAGCTAATGTGGAATTAGAAAAATCGAATTGTGAGAAAGATCTAGGTGTGTTTGTTAGCAATGATTTGAAGCCTAGACAACAGTGTATAAGCGTTCGAAACAAGGCAAACAGGATTCTCGGGTTCATCTCAAGGAGTGTGAGTAACAGAACTGCTGATGTTATCTTAAAACTTTACTTGTCATTAATGAGACCCCATATGGATTATGCTGTTCAATTTTGGTGTCCTTATTACAGAATGGACATAGATTCATTGGAGAGAGTACAACGTAGAATGACAAAAATGATCCATAATATTAGAAATCTTCCGTATAAAGAAAGGTTGAAGAAATTAGGCTTACATTCGTTAGAGAGACGCAGAGTTAGAGGGGATATGATAGAGGTGTTCAAGTGGGTTAGTGGGATTAACAAAGGGAACATGACAAATGTACTAAAGCTCAGTGATAGCGAAAGAACTCGTACCAATGGTTTCAAATTAGATAAATTTCGTTTCAGAAAAGATATAGGCAAATATTGGTTTGGTAACAGAGTTGTAGATGGGTGGAATGGACTACCAAGTGCTATAGTGGGATTAAAAACGATAGGGAGCTTTAAGATAAAATTGGATAAGCATATGGACAAGAAGGGTTGGGTGTGAAGGGGGATCAGCAGGGTTGGGCCAATCAGCGCTCTGCAGACCCCCGTAATCCTGCGTTAATCTCTAACCGTTTTGGTAAGATGATCCTCGGGGTATTAGAGTGTTGAGCCTATAATTGGGCTTTGTAATTGGGGTTGTGTGGGACAGGGATCTGCCTTGCTTAGGCCAATCGGCTTTCTGCAGACTCCCATTTTCTTATGTTCTTATGTTCTTATATTGATATTAGGGAATATTAAATAGAAAGACAAGAACAATATACGAGAGAGTGGAAGTGAATTACAGAATAATGACGAAATACGGTAGAAACTCTTATAACTCTTTTAACTCTTATATCGAAGGCCTATGTCTTGCACAATAGAAAAGGTCTCACCGAAGTCCCGAAAGGAGGATGACCAGGAGTTAGTAAGATATGATTTAAGATCTCCAGTAGTGCGACCCTTAAGGATCCTGGCGATCTGAAGTAGATTATGAGAAGAGAAATGCTTATGAAATTTGAAAGTAAGAATAGTTTAAAAAACTTTAGAGATACAAGAGATGAGAGTTGTACGATATTTGGAGGGTTGACAGTGGTCACCCTTCTTTGGGACAGGTTGAATGAGAGCAAACTTCCAGCAAGAAGGGAAAGTCATTAGAGGAGAGACAGAGACAAAAGAGTTTGCCTAAGCAGGGAGTCAGCACAGAAGCGCATTATTTAGTACAACAGGAGGAACACCATCCGGACCATACGCCTTCTTAGTATTATGCCCAGAGAGGGTACGAAGTACATCTTTAGAAGAGATTACGATATTAGGCATAAGTAGGAGAGAGGGGATTGGAGATGGAGGAATAGCACCGAAATCATCTAATGTGGAGTTTTTAACGAAAGTTTGAGCGAAGAGTTCAGCTTTGTCAGAGGAAGAAGTGATGGTTGTGCCATCAGAGTGGAAAAGAGGAGGGAAAGACGAGGAACAAAAATTGTTGGAGAGGTATTTGGCTAGATGCCAGAAAGCTTGGAAAGAGCTAGAGTTGGATAGTTCAGTGCATTTATTATTGATGAAAGAATTTTTGGGAAGTCAAAGAACAGATTTGGCTAGATTCCTGGCAGAAACATAGGAAGAATGAGATTCTTGAGTTTTAAGGCATCGGTATCATTTGAATGCTTCCTCCTTATTGCGGACAGCAGTAGAACAAGCGTGAGTAAACCAAGATATTTTTGCATTAGTCTGAGAGAAAGAAAATGGAATGTATTCCTCCATGCCCGATAGGATTACCTCGGTAATGCGTTCTCCGAGGGTCCCCGGCCACGGAAGCAAAAATCATTCCATGGGAAATCAACGAAATACTGCTGGAGAGCCTCACCAAAGTGCCACAAGCGCCACCGGCTAGGAGGATCAAGTGGCCGCACTGGAGAGATAGGACAGGTGACAGAGATAAGTTTATGGTCGGAGGAGCCCAAAGGAAAGAAAAGATCGACTGTATATGAAGAAGGGTCAGAAGTTAGAAACAAGTCAAGAATGTTGGGCCGATCTCCGAGGCGATCTGGGGTACGGGCAGGTTGATGAACCAATTGCTCTAGGTCATTTGGGATAGAAAAGACGTAGGATTGTTCACCAGGTCGGTCAGTAGAATGAGAGGAGAGCCATTGGCGGTGGTGAATGTTGAAATCTCCTAAGATGGAGATTTCAGAGAAAGGAGAGATGGATAGAATGTGTTCCACTTTAGAGTTTAGATATTCAAATAATTTGGCAAAGTCGGTAGAGTTAGGGGAAAGATAGACATCACAGTAGTAATTAGTATGAGAATGACAGGAGAGTTTGAGCCACAAAGTTGACAATTCAGAGAAGTCGAAATCGGGAACATAAGAGCAAGTGAGTTTGTTGTGCACGTATGCACAACATCTGCCTTTGGCATTGAAACTAGGATAGAGAAAGTAGGAGGATACAGAGAAGGGGCTGCTGGCAGTTGCCTCAGACACCTGAGTTTCACACCCACTAAATATGTCCGCCTTGGCTGGGATCGAACTCAGGTCAAGCAGATTCACACGTGAGCGTGCTTGCCACTCGACCGCCGCGGCTCCAGTGCTGAATGAAATTATCTAGCACTAGACTCAATAAAATGAATTATTGTAGCCAAAACAATAAGGGTGAATCACGGTCGGTAGGTTCATGGTCAATGCATGAGCTATTAACACGGATTTTATATTCGATTGTAGCTACAGGAATGAATGGAGGAAGTATGTTAGGAAGAACCATATGAAGGTATTTGTATCCTTTTAATTAACAAACTTGGAAGGTCATCATCTCCGATGTTGTGAATAGACTTAGTTGTGGAAGTGTATATCATCTGAGGTGAAGTCAATGATATCGAGGCCTGGTGAATGGATGCTAAGTGTTGTTCCGAATGATAGAGTACTTGCTTTTGGCAGGCGTTTATCATAATTTCATTCTCTCCCTGTCCCTGTCATCATTGTTCCCTTTCCAATGTCCCTTGCTAATCCTCCCTACCTATTTAACGGAAATGAAGGGTTGGCTATTGACTGTTTGATTGCCTGTTATACACTTTCTGTCGTAGCATTAACATGATTAGTGGTGGTGCTGTCTGTTATATACTAATTACTATACTGTTTCAGCGACCACGTAGATGTCAATAGTTCCAGCTGATTGACTTGTGCGACCGTGATTATTGAAACCTTTAAGAATTAATAATTACTAAACTACGAGACATTGAACATGGTCGCATGAGCCAATCAGCTAGAATTATTGACATCTACAGTAGGTGAGCCGTTCTCACTTCAGCATCGCTGAAACAGAGTATAGTGATCCAGCAGGCCACATAGTGGACACCTTAACAATACCCAACAGGGTTTCACAAATTAATGGTTCCAGATAGTATCTGCCGCCATCACTCACAGTGCACTCGGTTTATGAATAGGCATATCGATATTAACCCTCCCGCATCCAGCAACTTAATTATCTAACTTACGGTAAGACATTCTCTAATTTGCCATGAAATATCAGGCTGGGCGAGTTTTCGAAGCCTTGTGTTTTTCTGTATTTTCATCCACCAGAATGCTGTTTATTGTGATGTATCATATGTCAATGGAAAGAGGAATATTTATAGTACATGATAAAACAAAACAAAAATGTAAATAAATCGAAATATGAAAGTGTAAATGAGTCCGGAATACAATTATTTCCCATGCAATTGTCTTCACACCGTCCTAGCTCTAAATTGTGAGTGATGACCATATATGTTTTTTTGCTCAAATAATAGTATTTTTTCTCCTCTTTCCAAATCTGAAAACAGAAATTGTTTATCTTCAATAGTTCTCAAGCAGTGACCGAAAAAAAAAAATATATGATTTTGATTGATATGGTTTATAACATTTTCGATTTATTTCGTTGCTACGAAGTGTATGGTTTTAAATTTAGGCTGTATGAATTCGGCAAATAATGCTGATGAGTATAAAACAAACTAGAAGTTCCTAGGACAAATACTTTTGCGCTATGAATATTTGAAATGAAGAGCCAAAATGCGAATATTTACGCTTCACCCGTCTCTTTTCCGCCGATGCTAGCCGGGTTCCGAGCTGTTCCCCACCTCGTGGTTGCGTTATTTGCTCGGATTCGTATACAACTGTATATATCACCAGAATCGAAAAATTGTGCTCTTTCCAATGGTGAAAACAAAAATAATATAGCGTAATTGGTTCTCAAGCTATGCGCAATTGTTTCCATGCAGTGACCGAAAAAAAAAATAGATATGATTTATAACATTTTCGATTTATTTCATTGCTACGAAGTGTATGGTTTTAAATTTAAGCTGTATGAATACGGCAAATAATGTTGATGAGTATAAAACAAACTAGAAGTTCCTAGGACAAATACTTTTTGCGCTATGAATATTTGAAATGAAGAGCCAAAATGCGAATATTTACGCTTCACCCGTCTCTTTTCCGCCGATGCGAGCCGGGTTCCGAGCTGTTCCCCACCTCGGCATTGGTTTATTTGCTCGGATACGTACATAACTGTTTATATCACCGTCATCGGAAAATTATGCTCTTTCTAATGGTGAAAACCAAAATAATATAGCGTTATTGGTTCGCGAGCTATGCGCAATTGTTTCCATGCACTGCTATTGTTTTGTAAATAAATGAGAATGTTTATACAGATGTTTATCTTTGCCACA
This sequence comes from Lithodes maja, assembly GCA_037953745.1. Classification (NCBI taxonomy): domain Eukaryota; kingdom Metazoa; phylum Arthropoda; class Malacostraca; order Decapoda; family Lithodidae; genus Lithodes; species Lithodes maja. The sequence continues at coordinate 210,893 of JBAKBP010001444.1, forward strand.
ATATACAACACTTTTATATAATTTTCCTTGCCAATAATTGTATAATGTTCATAGAAGACATGTCAGTCATGAAGGTTGTCAATTTTACTTACCTGGTAGGGCCACAACCCTTTCCAACGAGAAGGGAAATGGCTCCTGGGTTGACACTATGAAAAAACAAAACAAGAAAGCCAGGTTATCATCAAGTAATAAATTCAGAAATAATTCTATTGTACACACAAATAAAGTAATATATAAATATATATATATATATATATATATACTGTATATATATATATATATATATATATATATATATATATATATATATATATATATATATATATATATATAATTATATATATATACATATATATATATATATATATATATATATATATATATATATATATATATATATATACAAGGTGTCAAACCACAGAAATATGCAGATTTCCAAGCCACCCTACGAGGTACTGCATTTGACTCGTTATTGTTTTAGAGTGGTTTCCCCAGGAGGCCTATATCCACTTTGATGATGAAGGTTGATCAACGTTGATGAACCACGACCGACTAAGGACATGCCTTCGGACATTCTGAGAATGGCTACGTGGAATGTTAGTGGCATGAATGATGGCACAAAAGAGAGAGAGGTTCTGGAAGTGTTAGTGAATGCCAGGCTGGATGTATGTGGAATGACAGAGACCAAATGGAAAGGTTCAGATGTGAGAGAATGGGAATGTGGAATGGGTGTGTGTGCTGGAGTGAGTGAAGGAACAGCGAGAGAAGGTGCATGTTTGTTTGTAAGTAGCAAATGGAAGGAATGTGTAAGAGAGTATGGGTCTGTGGGTTCAAGGATTGTGTGGGTGAGAATGAAAGTAGGAATACAAACGTGGGTGATTGTATGCGTGTATGCCCCGACAGAGGATATACTTGAAAGAAAGAAAGAGGAGTTCTGGATGAATGTGGAGGCGTGCCTGGAGAAGTTTGACAAGAACGAAAGAATATTTCTGATTGGGGATATGAATGGTAAGGTGGGTGATAGGAAAGTTGAGGGAGTGGTGGGAGGGTGGGGGGTACCATCAGAGGTGAATGGGAATGGTAGTGCACTTGTGGACGTATGTGTGGGGAGGAGGCTGTGGATAGCCAACACCTTCTTCCGACACAGAATGATCCAGAGGTACACGTGGAAACGGATGTTGACGATGAAGGATAAGACAGTGGTGGAACGAAAGTCATTGATTGATTATGTATGTGTGGATGAACGAATGAAGAAATCTGTGATGGATGCTAGGGTGTATAGGGGTATTGGAGGGGGTCTGTCTGATCATTATGTAGTGGTAGCTAAGGTTAGGATACAAAAGAAGTGGGTGAGGAGAGCGGGAGGGAGGCGAGAGGAGGGTGGAATGGTGAGGAGGGTGGAGAGGTTGCAGGAGGAGGAAGTCAGGGAGGAGTACAGGAGAGCAGTGGAAAGACGACTAGGTGGGTTCGACCTGGAAGTTATGGAGGAAGTGGAGGAGATGAGCAAGGTGTTTAAGGATGAGATCTGTGCAGCATGTGAGGAGGTGTGTGGAGTGAGGAGAAGAGGGAGGGGAGTGAAAGGTACAGCATGGTGGACAGAAGAGGTAAGAATAGCTGTGGAAGAAAAGAAGAAAGCATATAGAGAGTGGTTGGGTAGTAGAGGGAATGAAGATTCCGAGAGACAGAAACGAGCGAGGTACGTGGAGAGTAAGAGGGTGGTGAAGAGAGTAGTGAAGGAAAGTAAGAGAAGAGTAGATGAGGAATTTGGAAGGAATCTGAGTGTAAAATGGAGGGAGAGTAAGAAACTGTTCTGGAAAGAAGTCAAGAAAGTTAGGGAAGGTAGCAAGGGAAACAGTAAGGGTGTGAAAGATAAGAA